>JBAMCL010000726.1:0-200054 GCA_037075165.1 Hirtodrosophila histrioides | reverse complement strand
AATTTCCACACTTTCATTAAGTATATATTTAAACTGTATTTTTGGATTTTTGTAATTTTGTATCGCATTGAGGTGGGCCGTGTGTGCCCTACCGATATGTTGATCGTGATCATGTCGTGTTGCAAGTTCGAACACGCTGCCAACTCTGCTCTCGACTCATTTTCGCATCCCATGGGGTGCACGCAGAGGTGGCACCTGAGTCACTGAGTCGCCAAGTTGAATGGACCGCAGCTTGCGGCTTTGATGCTCCACTGCTGATCTTGGTTTGGTCTTGCCTTTGTTCTTCTTGGCCAAGCGCTGGCCTCGATTGTAAGCAAAGTACAGTTGAGAGTCAGTCGGAGTTGGAGTTGGGTTGTGGACCGTTAATCGCGAACTGGAAACGATCGACCACTTAGCCAATTTCTGCATATTGACAAACATTTACTTAATTGTGATCGCGACATGTTATATGGGCATGTGGGTGTGTTTATGCAACCGGTATAAGTATCTGCTTGTAGCGATTGTATCTGTAACTGTATTGGTGGTCATTGGTAATGGTACTCGTACTCGTTTGACCAGCTGTGAAGGCCACATGGCTCCACATTAGTTGGCAATGCGTCACAGCCAACTAGATGATGTATGTATGTTGAATAAATGTTATGCAAAAATGTATTACAATGCACATAGAAGCACAGTTTGGTCGAATTGACTGCAAAATGTGTCAAGCTCGTAATTAACAAGCAAGTTTAAATTCAGTTTGTTTTGCAGATAAATTGTGTGACGATATGACAACATTTTGTGAAATTGTGGCAACACCAAGCCAACAAGTTGGCAGCCCGTTATCGATGAGTTGACAGTGCTCGCCTAAGAGGTGGCCAGACGCGCACAAACACTGTGCAGCGTTGCCATATGCACGTATCATATATAATACAATGTGGCAATACATCGATTCTGTTATTATTGAAATATGTATTTTGTAGATAAGCTACACCAAAACTTTTACCGAGCTTGACCACAACTTAAAATGGTTGGAAGATAATATTATACCTTCAAAATATTTCAAAATTGTGTGTACAATTTACGACCATTTATGCTAAATTCTGAGATATACTAAGCTCAAACAACGTTCTCTGAGTGCGAGTAGCTGTCATTATTTATTTTCCATTGCACATTGCAAAATAAATTGCATTCTCGCCGACAAAACCATTCTAAGAAAACAAAATCAATAGAATATAATGTGCTTAACCGTTTTAAATGGAACTGATTGCCAACGCCTATTTATAGTATTTGGAAATTATCATGCACCTTTTCTTCCACATAGCGTTTTCCTTGATTACATGCAATACCTTCACCCATGTTTTAGTTATGTAATATCTGCTGCAATTTGCGTTTCATAATCATAATCATCAACATAAAGGCCGTCCGAATTCGCTTTTGTAACTTAAAAAGCCATCAGCCCTCAGCTGATCGGTAGTTGGTACATTATTCCGCATCCCAAGTCATTATTGCCGCTGTCAGCCTGTCTGGGATGAACTTAATGCCCTGGCATTATCTTTCATTACCAAAAAACACAGCTCAAGTTTAACAGTTGATTTCGTATTGTTTTTACTTTCACCGCGTGCCCTGTCCAGAATGATAATTAACAGAGGTCTGTGTTGCATTTAATAAAGTTCATTTTAATTTATATTTTCATTACAATAAGGTTCAAAATTTTTGCACTGGAATAAATTGACATAATGTCGGACAAGTGCCTTGTGGAAATGCACTTGTTAAAGATTTTATCTTTCTAATTGGAAATTGCAATGGGTGTTGATAACTGAGTGGAAATGCAGTTTTCGAAATGTACCTGTAATGAATCTGTTGTTCTGTTTTGATACATTTAGCTAATAAAACTGCACATTTCCGATCTGATTGGATATGTCAGTCTATTGTCTATTGAAAATGTGTCACTGCAGAACTGTATTACTTTCATATGTCTATGACAATTATCAGAGACTGTGATATAGCTTTATATTTAGTCTTCCTGTGTCCATAATCAAATATACAGTAACATAGACTGTGACTGTTAATATCAATATTGCACTGTTAATGTAATTATCAATATTAACAGCTGGTAACAACGGGATTGTTACTGTTAGTATCAGGACAGTATCAAAACTGTTTCTGTTATCAAGATGTTAATCTCTGGACTGTAACTAGGGACTGTTACTGTTAGCAGGAATGGGAATGCTTATATCAGAACTGTAACTGTTATCAAGACTGTTTCTGTTATAAGGATGTTAATCTCTGGACTGCGACTGTTATTATGGGCCTATTATTAGATCTGTTTCTGTTATTAGGAGTGTGACTGTTAACATCTGTACTTTGATTGTTAATAACAAGCATATGACTGTTCTAGGTACTGTTACTGTTAGCAGGAATGTAACTGCTTATATCAGCACTGTGACTGTTATCGGCACTGTTATTAGGACTGTAACTGCGAAATGTTATTCTCGATATTAACTATTACTGTTAGCAGGAATGTAATTGCTTATATTAGGACTGTGACTGTTATCGGAAATGTTATTAGGACTGTAACTGCGGAATGTTATTCTCGATATTCAGTCACGATATTTGACACTGCGTGACTGAGTCGTAGAACAAAGATATTGTTCATAATCTCTATAATTGCAAAATGTTTCGAGTATTATAATATTTGATCAAACAATAATAAAATACACGCTAAATGGTCATAATTGTACTCGATTAACGTTACTATTTAGAATTAATTTCCACGATTATCAGCTGCCTTTACACACCGCCTACATGTGCTTAATTGTTATATTTTTCCGCTCAAACTCATACGTATTCCATGGTCTCGTTTTTCTTGGACTCATCTTTCATTTGACATTCCATTTGATTGTTTGTTTAATTGCAAAAGTCAAAAACTCCATGGTAAGTTAAGCCATATCTGACCTAAAAAAAGATAATCAATTAAAGTCCATCAATGTATTGATACATTTAATCCATTTTGTGACTCTTACATTTGTGGAAATATTGCATTGGCCGCTTGCCAAAAAACCAAAAAAAAAAAAACGCTAACATTTTGTCATTTGGATGCGCAGATGCGACGTAAGCTGAAACTTTTGCGAAAACATGAAGCAATAAGCTGCAACATTTATGGGTCAGCACGAAGCGAAGCGAACCGAATAGAATATAGATACATACGTGGCATATGTGGCATCAACCTGGGTAACTACAAATTGAGGCACACTATGCATATGCTATATATATGCAGGAGGAGCGGTATATATAATTGGTTAACTGGTTCACTGGGCAGCGGCGCTTAACGGAATGCAACCAGGAAAAACATTAGACGGGCATTTGGGTCAGATTGGAAGCCGTAAATTACATTTGAGAGTACTTACACAGCCCCGGGACCGAGCTAAATCTTCAATTAGTCGCCGCTCATGCAATTTACATGAGCTACCAAAAGAACAACCCAAGAGATGAGGCGGGGTGCTGGACGGGAGACTTAAAACAGCAGGTGGCAATGTTAGCCATTTGCTGATGTTCATATTTCCTTTGTGGCGTTGCCAATCGATAAGTTTCTGCAATGACTAAAGACTGCCAAGAAATATATATGTATATATCTATATATATAGTCTATACATATAGGTGTGTGAGTGTGAGCGTGTTCAAGTGATGTTTTTGTTGTTGTTGTTGTTCTTGCTCTTTGCTGAGCCGCATATTAATGAAAGGGAAATCAGCAGCTGACGTCTGTTCTCTCCCTTGTCTTTGCGCCTTTTGTTGCCAATCCATTGCAAGTTCCTAGTTCCTGCGCCTCTGCACCGTCCTTGCGGGTAGTTCATTCACAAAACGAGTGAGTCTGGCCATATATCGTGTGTATTTTTAATAGGAAACGGCGTCAGCCCCAACCCATCTCCATCCCATCCCATCCACATACATTCATCTCCATTGTCAGCAGCAGTAGCATCCGCAGCAGCCTCGTGTGAGGTGGTTTGCTTCTGTTGCGCACCACTAAAGTGGTGACTGCCTGTCGCCTGTCGCCTTTCGTAATTATTCTGTTGACAGTCGCATGTGGAGGCTCATCTCAGGGCCACTTGTCCTACGGTGGCACAAGGATTTAAGGCACAATTAGTCTCGCAATAGGACCAGCACTCCAGGAAGTGAAATTGTCTGCATGTGCGTATGCGACATTCTCATTTGTTCTGTCTTGTGTATAGATCTATACGCATAAATAATAGAGTCCTACCATGGCTCTGATGTCCTTCAATTGGACAGGTTGTGTCGACTTTTCTACTCAACAAAGATCAGGTTTGTTTCGGTTTTCACCTTCGGCAAGGTTTTGTGGAAGTGGATTTCTTTGAAGTGTTCCCATTTTCACTTCAATTTTTGCGGATTGAATTCACTTTTTTGTGTTATAGAATTGAATTGACTTGTCATTGCCATAGGATTCAATTCATTAACATTGCATTAACTCTACCACAATATTGAAAAGGGGAGTTTAGAAAAGAATACAATCCTCCATCGTCCCTTCAGAACCCCCAACGTCAATGATGTTCCTTTCTCATATATACATATTCTTAAACTGCATTTATTTGCTTTCGCATTATTATTCTATCCCTTTGATGATGTGATTAATCTTCTAACTCCCACATTTTCACAATGGTTACTTCAAATTTCGCCTCAGTCTCTGCAAATTCTACAAAAACTTACCCGTTAGTCTGCTAATTTTGTTGTGATATTAGGATAATGAATTTAGAATCGATCCATGAGATAAAAAGCATTATTTCCCTCTTAAAAAAGATTGTTAATTATAAAAAGCCATTTAATATTCGGTAGCTTAGTAAATGTTTCTTCTTAAAGTAATAAATGTTTTTTGCTTCTTTGTTGTTTTCAGAACATGCCAGAAAGCCTTAGCACAGTTAGAACTGGCAATAACGCAGAGAACTGATTGAATGATCGTGGGGTCAGCGGAGGATAAAGTTAGTAACATAAATGCAACATTATGTCTGCCAAGAGAACCGGTCCACAGCATACAGAGCACACAGAGCAGTACACGAATCCCTCCTTCGAGCAGGAGTGCAATCCGGCCACGGCAGGTGCGACGGGTGCGGGCACAATCACGGCCAGTGGAGCAAACAAAACCACCGCGGGCACGGTGACAGGCACAGGCTTAGCCACAGTGACAGGCACAGGCACAGGCACAGGTGCAGGCACAGTATCAGGCTCAGGCTCTGGCTCAGGTGTATGCAATAGCGATGCCGAGGCGAGCGGAGCTGCGGGCACGACACATCGCAAAGGTCACAGGTGAGAAAATGTGCAATGACACGACATTAGTCAAGGTACACGTGTCATTTCCTCGAGCATTTGCATAAATTGACACCCAGGCGAGCAAACAAACAATGCTCGACATTAGCGTTACTCGATTACTCCATAACAAACAGTCACGAGTCTTCTTACTGTATTCGAGTATTTACGTAATTAGCTTGGGGAACGCTTCAGTTAAAAGCAATTTTGGGGCCCCGACGCGAGCTCGTGTGGCTTCAATATTTCATAAGCTAGACACAATCGATGCGGGTCGATTACCACGAATCGGTCAAATATTGATAGACATTCAGCGAGGGCCGAGCCTTCCTCGAGTAGCAGCGCAAGTCAGGGCCAGGCTAACAGGCAGCCACGGCAGGGAGCCAGGCACGTGAGCCTATTTTGCCACTTTGCCACATTCGCTTGACGCAGTCGGCCGCAGCAGCAACTCCGCAGTGTGGCAGGCAGGCAGGCAGAGGTTGCTGGCAGTGGTTATGTAGCTGCAGTTGCCAAATGTAAGAGTTCGCCTCTGGCCTCTAAAGAAAGCCCCGTTTGTTTGACATTGAATCGGATATTGCAAGTAAGTTGTCCTTCCCGCAGTCCTTCAATTTGAATCGGCTGCTTAGGCAAGTTCTAGGCCGGCAAACAAAACTTGAATGTCAACAGATTTTGCTGGAGATTTTGTATTCATTCATCACAAAGACGGCACGTGTGCGACATGCTTAAAGGCTTATTCATTTAATACTAGCGCAGAAAAACTATTGATGTTCTCAATTTACACTATCAATACTATCAAAAGATTGAGCTTCATTATCTATGTATATATATATTAGACAGTTTGGCAATCATCGCACAGCCCAAACCATAAGAGCTAGTATGCCAAAATATTCACAGAACTTTTCATCTGTTTCGAAAGTGCACACTAAGACGGGATTTTGGAAGTTTTCGCCCACAAGCGTGGCAACCGATTTTGGAAAATCCACTCCACAGAAAATGCTGGTCTCAAAGTTGTGTGGGAGAAGTTCAAATTTTGGTCCGATCGGGTTCAAACTCATTTCCAAAGCGCCACACATTATACAACTCGATACGTGTATCACCGATTTTGGAAAATTTACCTCCATGGTTGGAAAATGGGTGTATTTCTCACGAGGGATGAAAGTAGTCCAATTCAACACAATGCATTTTAATCGAAATATTTCGTTTTACCAGCTAGTTTTGTATATAAAAATTGACCTAAACCAGTTTTAATTTGTGGTATATAATTTTCCGAAGTTTGGTTAGCATGTTTTTTGATTGATTGTCCAAATTACTTATTATCGATGTTATAGATAGTTTTCCCGCTTTACTTAATGGTTGGTTCTACTAAAAATCTACCAATCTGAACAGTTGCTTGACAAACAACACACTCTTAGTTGGCCAAGTTCAATATATATTAGTTTTTCAATCAGATTTTGTATGCTTTTGTATTTCATTTCGAAAATAGTTTGTAGTTTTTAATAATTCTACCAAAATTTAAAAATTGTTCTTGTTTTTTAGTTTTAAAATCGAAATTTCTAAAAAAAATATTTTAAAAATGAACAAATAAATGTTCTTAAAAGTGTATTAAAAATATCAAAAAACCAACGGAAAATTTTGAAATTCCAAAGAAACGGGTATAATACATATAAGTATACTAAAAGAACTGAAGAGTTGTAATTATGCTAAACTTTAGAGTTTCTTTTATTGCTAAACTGTGGACCTGACATTTCTGAAACGCTGCAAAGTTTTGTAGTCGTCCGATCGAATGTTTGTCAAGTTTCCAATTGAATTGTTATATTTCGTTTATTTCTATAATGTTCAAAATCCTAGTGTAAATTACATTTAAAGAAGCGAAAGTCATGAGAATAGATTGGCTAATAGAAATTAATCCACTCTCAGGCGACAGGAATCCATGTACCAGATGACAGGCCTCTATTCGGAAACGAACAGCGGCGATGATAGCAGCATAGATGCCGCCCAGGACAGCGCCCATATGGCGACTGCGATGACAACTACGACAACTGCTATAACATCAACGGCGATGATGGATAATGCTGTCCTTAAATGCCACAGTCGACAGCCATCGGCCGCGGCGGCAGCGGCAGCGGCGGCCAGTAAATGCAGCAATGCCGATCACCAACGGGATGACGACGAGGATGAGGAGCAGTTTAGTACTGGCGACTGCGGCATACTCAACTGTCGGCCGTATAGCATCCAAAGATTTGCTAGAATTAAGATATTCGTGCTGCTGCTGTCCCTGCTGGTGATGATGCAGCAGGCGCTCAGCTCCGGCTACATTAACTCCGTGATAACCACGATTGAGAAGCGCTTCGAGATACCCTCCAGCTATTCGGGCCTGATTGCCTCCAGCTATGAGATTGGCAATGTGATAACCGTCATATTTGTCAGCTATTTGGGCAGTCGACGGCATATACCCGTCTGGATAGGCATCGGTGCGGTAATCATGGGCATTGGCTCGCTGGTGTTCATGGTGCCGCATTTCACGGGCGAGCCCAATCCGGGCATTGCGATCAAGAACAAGACCAGCGATAATATTTGCCGCAGCGCTTTGGTGCGTGACCAGGACATGGATCTAGGACGCCTTTCGAGCGGACTCTCCAATCAGCCGCTAGCGCCGCATACCCTGCGTGAGGATAACTGCCTGGAGGGCAAGGCCTCTACGACGGGACCCGTGCTGCTCTTCGTGCTCGCCCAGCTGCTGCTCGGCTGCGGTGGCAGCCCGCTCTTCACCTTGGGCACCACCTATGTGGATGATCATGTGCGCACCGAGAGCTCCTCGATGTATATTGGCTGTATGTACAGCATGGCGGCCTTTGGGCCAGTTGTGGGCTTTCTTCTTGGCGCCTACTTACTGTCCTTTCACATGGACTCGCTGTCGTCCACCATCATCTCCATAAGTAAGTATATTCCATGAACTGATAGCAAAATGACATTATTACTTTGGTTTAATGAGAAGCGAGAGAAACTTAAGTTACAGTTGATATACAATATTTAATATATAATAACACAAGCTTACAAATATTAATACAGCTTGTGATATTTATATATTTTGTGTTTATCTATTCCCTGTGTTAAAGACAAACATCAAATTATATATTAAATATCATCATCTTTCCTTACTGCACTTAGAAACTAAATATAATATTAGGGAATGACACTGAATTTTAACTCATATTGTTCTTTAAACATTAAAGTTAAACTCTGAAGCTAATCTTATTAATAGTATTAGATTTGTTTAGGTCTCCAATTAAATTAATTTTTAATAGAATAGTTTTAATTCCAAGGGCTTGGTTCAAAAACTGACAGCATATATTAATGAAACATTAATACATACTTCATTTTTTATATACGATGGCAAAATAGTGCTGCCTCGAACCAAAAAATATAATATAATATAATACAAAAATTTAAAAGTTGGGGGAAGTTTATTTGCCAGTCCGGCTATATAGCTATGCCCCTATTCCCAGCAGTTAGTTGTATAAAAAACATATAACTTAGGGTTAATTTAAGGCATAAAACTAAAGAAAAAGAATAAAGAACAGTAGAAATGAAATCTTCAACCTTCTTGGGGAAAGTTTTTAATAGCCAGTCCAGCAAGCTGCATTTCCTTATAAAGTGAATGTAATCGTCCGATATAAGAATGCAGCTTGCTTTATAGATATTATATTATGAAATTGTATAAATATTCTACAGCTGAACCATAATTTTTTGATTTGAAAAGATATTTTGCTTGACTATCTAAAGAAAATAGAAACTTCTTATAATATTTATAAGAAATACAGCTCTTCGTTGCTTAGGATCATATTAGTACAATCAAAAAAACCAGTCCGAAATTGGTTTTTAAAAACTTCTTTAGTATTTATAACTTTCAATACAATTATTTTCAGTCTACGAAATCTAGTATCAGTCATAAAACCGATTCAATTCTTTTGTCTTAGCCTAAACTATTTGTATTCCTTATAAATAGGATATGCAAGACTAATTTAAGTAGTCTTTTAATTGCACTTTAAGCTAGTGTCATCGTGTTGCGTATAAGTTGATTCTACATATGAATTCTATATATATTTATAACATTGTCTTTGTCTGATCTTTTGCAGCGCCCGGAGATCGCCGGTGGGTGGGCATGTGGTGGGGAGGCTTTCTGCTCTGCGGCGTTATACTGCTGGTGGTGGCGGTACCCTTCTTCTCCTTTCCCAAGGTGCTCACGCGCGAGAAGAAGAAGATACGTAAGAGTAGCGTGGTGCAGCTGGCGCTGCCCAACAACTCAAACGCCGCGAACACTGATGAGCTGGGCAAGGTGAAGAAGGAGATTGTGGCGGTGACCAGCAAAGAGGAGGATGAGAAGCCTGGACCCAAGGTGGATACCGGTTACGGCAAGGATATTAAGGATATACCACAATCTATGCTGCGTTTGGTTAAGAACCCCGTCTATATTGTCACCTGCCTGGGCGCGTGCATGGAACTGATGATTGTCTCTGGCTTCGTGGTCTTTCTGCCCAAGTATCTGGAGACACAGTTCAGTCTGGGCAAGAGCCAGGCAAACATATTCACGGGCTCGATTGCAGTGCCCGGCGCCTGCATTGGCATCTTCATTGGCGGCTGCGTACTTAAGCGTTTCCAGCTGAAGCCAAAGGGCGCCGTTCAGTTTGTGCTCATCACCAACGTCATCTGCTTGGCCTGCTATGCGATGCTGTTCTTTCTGGGCTGCGACAATCTCAAAATGGCCGGCACCACGATACCCTATTACACCAAGCATGGCTCGTCGCTGGATCAGCCCTTCCAGGTGAATCTGACAGCCGCCTGCAACTTTGGCTGCGAGTGCCTTACCAGCGAGGTGGAGCCCGTTTGTGGCAACAACGGACTGACCTACTTCAGCCCCTGTCATGCCGGATGCACTGCCTTCTCCTCCAGTTCCAACTACACGAACTGTGCATGTAAGTTACGCCCCCATGCTGTGCTGCCAATTGAATTTCGAACTAATTTCGTTTACTCCTTTAAGGTGTTCACGCCAATATCTCAGGCAATATTTATCGGGGCGCGGGTGGCAGCCAGGCGCAGGCTCTGAGTGCCAACGAGGACTTTGCGGAGGTGACTGTGGTGCCGGTGGCCACCGCTGGTCCTTGTGCCACGCCCTGTCGCACCATTTACCCGTTCCTCATACTGCTGTTCTTTATGACATTTGTGGTAGCATCCACGCAAATGCCATTGCTGATGATTGTGCTGCGCTCTGTATCCGAGGAGGAGCGCTCCTTTGCCCTGGGCATGCAGTTTGTTATCTTTCGATTGTTTGGCTATATACCGGCGCCCATCCTTTTTGGCAACCTAATCGACTCCACCTGCATTCTTTGGAAGTCGTCCTGCGGCGAGAAGGGCGGCCGTTGTCTGATCTATGACATTGAGAAGTTTCGATACAAGTAAGCACCAAAAAATGCATATACTCGAGCATATCATTATCCTTTATCCTTCTTTAGATACGTGGGTCTCTGTGCCTCCGTCAAGTTGGTTGCGTTGTTCATCTTCATTGTGGACTGGTGGCTGGTGCGCAGGCGCAAGCAGCTCGAGAAAATGAAGCCTCTAAATGCAAGTGATCCCATTATTGGATCGATTATCAGTCTAGACAAACGTGAGTTCTAATCCCGCTCTGTGCATACAAAAATCGTCTCATCTGTATTAACCATGTATTACGTCATTTTGAAAACCACATATTTAAAAATAAAATAGTTTATTTCGTGGGTTTCATTATTTTATTCTTACACTTGTTATAGCAGTTGTACTCTGGTTGAGACAACCATTACTTCATTTAATATGCGTATTTTGCTCTCATTTAAACATTATTTTCCTTATTTTGTTGACTACACTACATCTATTGCCTTTATTAAGTTTCCAGCCTGTTTCAGCTTACCATTGAGCCTGTTACCTACTTCTGGACCAGTTTCTAGACATTCATTTGATATATTCAGCTGGTTTTGACCTAGTTTTCTGAATTAGTAGTATATTATTAGGAGTTCATGTAACGTAGAATAATTTCGTATTTATAGCCCTTTATAAAAACAAACAGGAGTGTCTCATAGGGTATTCTTTCACCCCAAATTGGACTTAGTGAATGTCTGAGTTGTCAACGATATTTCTCTTTTGAAAGATAGAAAATAAAATAATAATACAAGTGAAATTCATTTTTGTAAGCAAGTACATGGTCGACTTAATTTCATTTTGATTTTTTATAATTTAAATGCAATACAAACCCCCTGGGGACTGTGAATAACGAAATCAACGAATTTTCTGGGTGAAATTGAAATCACTAGAGGCCAATTCCTATATAGTAGTAGGTGTTAACACTTAATAGTATTTTAATTAGTCTTTCAACTAAATGGCTGTTTTGGGATTCATTTATATTTATATGGAATGGGTGTTTTATTACAAGGGAATTAGATTCCTAAGCGTAGTATTTTTGTTTCCCTATACTACTAGACAATTTCATATCTTAGCTTGAAGGTTTTCTGAAATATTGCCTGAATTACTCAAAACAGTTTTACTATTTCCTGATCAACATGATAATACTTTTGATATTCCTAAAATCTAGGCTTAGCGGCCAATATGCAACATTGCTAATAAAAATAAACAAAATGTTACACTTATTTCACAATTTCATTTACACCGTACACTTGCAGTTTTTGAGGAGAAGCTGTCTGGCAGCGAGCCGAATACCGGCTTTGTCGGAGGCAATGGGGAGCTGATAATTCCAACGGAAATACTGCGACACTCGCGCAACGATTCACGCACCATGCAGCTGGAGTACTGGTAAGATTGTCCTAATGCACTCGCAAAACAATAGCTAACTGTGATCCTTTGCAGCTACGACAAGTATGGACAGATGATGCCAGCAGGCAACGCATGCAATGTGCCGCAGACCAAGTCGAAGAAGCACTTCCGTAGCGCTTCGTGCGATGTAAAGATGATTAGGAGCTTTGCCAAGGATCACAATGTCGCAAGCAGCGCTGCGGATGCTGCTGGTGACAAGTACAGAAATCTGAAGAAGCTGCAGTCGCATACACGCAATCACTCCACGGATCTCAATCCACATGATGTGCGGCACAAGACGCTGCGCGATGATCCAACGCTGCCCATACGCTACATTCAAAACCAGCTGCGGCCACAGGACTGCGCCGAGGAGGATGACGACGATGAGCTAACCACTGGCTGCGGACATTTTGTGAAGAAGCATTCGCGCAATCACAGCTACGACCAGATTTACATGCCCAATAACATACGCTTCGATGCTGATTTTCTGCGGCATCCGCATTCGCATCACAGCAATCCGAAGAAGAATGTCAATGTCCTGAAGAATGTTGTAACTGATGCGAGCAAGGTGAAGAATTCAAATGAGACAGAGGCCGGCACCGGATCACGTTGTCATTCGCGCAACAATTCCAAGGATCTGAACAGTCAGGTTGCCTTAGCAGAGCCCTCAACTACTGGGCTCAGCATTCTGCGACATCGCCGCACCAACTCCAAGGATCTTAACTACACCATCCTGCCCAGTGGCAGCGCTACCGTTACCGGAAGCGGCAGCGGCAGCGCCACAGAAGCCGCTGCAAGTGCACTGCCGAATGCAGCAGGTGGCTCGCATGCAAGCCGTGCAGCACCGCAGCACACGCGAAATGCATCGCACCACAAGATCCAGATAGATGACGATCGCAATGAGCTAATTAACGATAACGACGAAGATGACGAATTGTCCTCGATCCGTTTGTAGTTGCGGTAGTTAAATATATGTTCCTGTGCTTAGTGTATCAATATATCAGTGTCTCACGTAGCTTTAAGCTAATTCGGTTTGTGGCAGCAAAAGCCTTTACATTCCAGGCAACCAAACCCAATGCCTGACTATAATTTCCTTAAAAATGAAACTAGCTGCTTTGTACTTACAACCAAGTGTTCAATTGTACTTTCCTTGTAGAAAAACAAAAAACGAAAAACAACAAGAAATAATCTTTTTATACAATGTTCAAACCGGTTCACTGAAGTTCATAATTGGAGCATTGCAACAATATTTATAAATAGTTTATTTATTGTGTAAGCATAGTAGCAACATATTGTAGTTCTAGCTCGTTGTGATAGGCATATTTTATATTTTACACGTACTATTTACATAATAAGAGCTATTGGACTGTACTTGAGCAATGCAAGTTATAGTCAAACCGCGATTATTTTCCATAAACTGTCTCGAAATTAGAGAATCCCAACATCGCTTTTATCAGCTCCTGTTGTAATTTTTTTTGTATCCCATAAATGCTTTTAAATACATTGTGCAATCTCGGTTTCGAAATATAAATATTAATTGTGTATAAACATTTTGACTGCGCGAGTTTTAAAAGAATACCAATAGATAATTGCAACTGAATTAATAATAATAATATGAATAATATAAACAATTGTCAATGGAAATTGTGCTGTGAAACAATGTGTGAGTAAATAAATAAAACGAATGTTTAGAAAATGCAGTGAATAAAACAAGATAAGTGAACTTCTTATGCAATATATATATTTATGTATATTGTATAAAAGCATATATGGAACCCATATCAGAGCGTAATGGCAAGAATAAGCTGGAGTCTCACAAAGAAAGCATATTTTGAATGCTCTACGTTGCAACGTAGAACTAATTCCTTAATTTCCTGTTTTATCATAACAAATTGGTAGAAAATAATCTACGTTTTAATACAGAACGTCGTACATTAAGCGATAATGCCTTAAATATAATAATTAATTATACACAAAATGAATGCATGTGCATTTTAGAAAGCGTAACTGCATATAGATAGTATCTGTTGGTTAAGTACGTATAGATAGTATCTGTTGGATACATATTTAACAGTTGCATCTGAAAATTGAATGAATGGCATTCGGTATTCGTTGGCCAAGCTTTCACAATTATTTCATGTGATTTCTCATGATTGGTCGTGCAATTCCTGTATTCAATTATTTAAAAAAAAACAGATAAGCGATACAATTTATTTAGATTACAAATATATGTCTATGTCTTAAGTTTACACCAACAGTCACATAATAAGAAATCGAGCACCACAGCAATAGACGTGCTCCACAAACATACAATAGATATACAATTATACAATGATATGATATGTACATTATTAAGTACATACATATGTATGAAAATGGATTTTAAAACACAGTTTAGCTGCGTAACATTTAGGTGCAAGTAAATTACACAGAAATAATGCGTAATGCGTATGCATATTTTAGAGAAAATATTGAATAACTAAACATGATGAAATAATACATGAAATGAAAACATGAGACTCTTGACAAACAATATAAATAATAAATGTACTAGACAATTGCAGTTTGAGTGTTTTATTTTTGATAAAAGCTTTTAAATCTCACTTTTAAGATATATTTTTATTTATTTTTTTTTGTTTTCAGTGCAGGCGTCATAGCTTGCTCCACCACTGCGCGAGGCTCTTTGGCTTTCTTTAAGGGATCCTCCGGGAGGAGGAGCAGAGGAGCACGCGTGAGCCGCAAGGATGTTGTCTGTTGGGGTCATCCCGTCCATCCGGTTGACCGCGCATTGGTAGGAACTCCTTGCTTTTCGGCTTCCGCTTCCTGCTTCCGCCTGTCAGTACTTAGCAATGGAGTACTTGCCGCTCTACTTGTGCCTGTGGCACTCTGCTGTCTGCCGTCTGAGCCGAATACAACCCAAGCCGCTTGACAGTGCGTTAACGTTCCCGCTGGGATTGCTAATTCACGAGGGGTGTTGCTATTTGCAGCTGACCTTTCTGAGAGAGATACCCACTGTCCCTCATCCAAACTGTCCCTGAAGGATGGACTAGCATATTATTCAAAGAAATGCCATTGTCAAACCCGGAAAAAAAGACATTCTGGGTAAAAATCGGTTGGTGGATCCATACATTTTGTTAGTCAATAACAAAACCGTATACTATTTACTTCTTGGGCGAGCTTTTAGCTAGAGAGCTTTTTGGGTTGTTGTACAAATTTGGTTGCAACTTTTGTATTATTTAAACCGTTCAGGGCTACACAACTGAAATATTTAGATATTATGTCGAATTAAAACTCGTTTATATTTTTTACATTATTTTCCTATTCCATAAACATTTATTCATTATTTATGCTTATTTTTAACAAGCAACCAATTTCAAATTTCTTTCGCGATATGGCAACAACATGCAATTAATTGATAACTTATCATATTCTACCTTAGAAAAGATAAGAGTGTTGCCCTTCTGAGTAATAACATCAGTCAAAAGTTTGCTTGCAAAATGGAGCGACCGTCCTCTTCCAAAATGCAGATGATTTATGCGGAGCTAGCAGCCGGTGCGTATATGGAGTATCACGGATAATAATACTTAATAACAGACTTTAAATATAGCTAAAGCACAGAGTGTTCGTCTGGAGGAAGAGAATGTACTGCTGCGCCACAGGCTGAATCGTGCGTCTTCTGATCAACATACAAATGCCGCCGTGAATGTGGAGGCCAAGATAAAGGCGTACCAGTTGGAGGAAGAACGCGATAGCATTGTGGAGACGCTGCAGTTGCATAAAAAGAAGTACAACAAACTACACGATGCCTATTTGGAGAAGGTGAAGCGTTGCAAGGCGCTGGAGGAAATGTTCAAGCGTCAAAAGACACTGACGGGGCTCGTAATGAAATCTGCAATTGACCAGAGGAACTCGGGTGAATAATAACACATTTGATACTTATACGACTTGTACTTAATTTCGAGTATATCTTCGCTCGATTAGAGCAACAGTTGATGCTCGAGAAACGCCAGTCCCAGCAAACTAAAGGCAGTGATCTGGAGGTGCAACAGCTGCAAGCGAAGCTCGCGAAGATGCAAGTAGCACTGGACGAGTCCTATGATATCATTGATGGAATGGACTTTGAGCTGGAGAGTGTAAGTATCATAAACTTCAAATGTCAAATTAGACTGAAACCATTTAACTGCTGCAGGTTGATGTGCTGGAGATGCAAAATCAAAGTTTGCGCGAGGAGCTGTCAGCTCTAAAGGCGCAGCTAGCGACGGCTGCAGTGCCGCAAGACACAAGCAATGATGAGGATGACCCACCGCCCAAATACGAAGCAGAAGATCCAGTTGGCCAACAGGCACGCCGTCAGCATCGTCAGCATGTGACCTCGTCCACCTGTGAGTGCTGCTTGAAGGACGATGATGCCGATGCAGACTCGCTTGAGCGCGCCGCCATGACACATAGCGTAAGTGGATACAAACAGTTATCGATTACTTTAGCGATAACGATAACGGTGTTCATTTCGATTTCAGTTAGTACAAACTGTCGAGGCGGAAAGCAATTGCCTGAGACGTGATCTTTTGCGATCGCGCTTACAGCGCACAATACGCGCCAAGTTGGACAAGGAAAATGACGAGGAAGATTAAAACTAGCATACATTTTAGATCTTATAATAAAGAATAGCTATAAGCAGTTTAATTACCGAATTCCACAAGCAAAATGTCACTAACATTCGGAAAATGTTGGTATGAATGAGACGAATGCTCTCGTCGAGTATACCCGGCTACGAGACTCCCTGTATCCAGATCTAACATTTCCAAACTTATCTTTGTACACTTTCACTTATGTACATACACACACATACACAAATACACGGGAAGACAGACGGACAGAAGCAAAGTGAATCGGCTATTGATACTGATTAGGAATATGATTAGTTAATTAATTCTTTTCATTATTGTTACGAAAATATGAAATTTAATTTAATATACGTATAACAATCAAACGACAACTTTTTATTGATGAAATCCGCAAGCATGGGAGCACTTATTAATTTCGCAATTAATTTTCGGCTTAATTCAGAATTTTACCAAAATAAGCACAGAAACCGATAGGTTGCCATTTCAAATAATGTATTTTGTATTTTTGTATATTGTATTTAGTATTAGCTCCCATTCAGTCATATCCTTGCAGATTTTAAGAGGACTTTGGCGTTAGGACCGTAAGGACCTACTCTATCGATTGGCATTCAAGGATTATGGGGTCATCTAAGGACCATCGACTTGGACTTTTTCTGTCCGAGGGCGAAAGGAATCGTGCCCAAAATACAAAATGCTCGATAACTTGTCCAAGTTCAAGTCGATGGTCCTTAGATGACCCCATAATCCTTGAATGCCAATCGATAGAGTAGGTCCTTACGATCCTAACGCACAAAGTCCTTTCAAAATCTGCAAGGATATGGCTGAATGGGAGCTAATAGAAAACAGTACCACTACTATGTGCAGAAATTCCAAATATTTGTTGCATACTTTTGGGCTGCTTTAAACTAGCTATCTTAATCTTGCGGCATGGTTTTAGCTATAGCTCGGCCAAATCCTTAAGGATTTCGAAAACCCATACATTTCTGTACTCGTAGGAATCAGGGCAATCGATTGGCATTCAAGAATTTTCAGGACCTCTCCGAAAAAACACACTTCACTTTTTTGCAAGGGGGTAGGTCAGAAAAAATGACCAAAAATCACAAGATCGCCTGTAACTCGGTCATTTCAAGGACGATTTTAATATCCTTTGGCATAAAGATAGGGCACTTCATCCTGTCAAATCCGGATATATAACCAAAAGGACGAATATCCTTAAAGAAGCTGAGAAATAAGGACTTTTCTGTATACAGAAAACTAGCGATTTCTCGGCCGTATCCTTGCGTATCCTGACGAGTCCTGTGTCAGACAACTTGGCATTACCAGGGCTACCAACTGGCCAAAGGACATTCAATTCGTCCTTGTAGTTCCAGAGATATCGAGGATTTTGTATTTTGGGCACGATTCCTTTCGCCCTCGGACTGAAAATTTCCAAGTCGATGGTCCTTAGATGACCCCATAATCCTTGAATGCCAATCGATAGAGTAGGTCCTTACGATCCTAACGCACAAGGTCCTTTTAAAATCTGCAAGGATATGGCTGAATGGGAGCTACTAGAAGACCGTACCATATGTGTGTGCAGAAATTCAAAATATTTGTTGCGGCATATTCAAACTTCATTGGCACTGCCAAAATACCAGGCGAACAGAAATCAGCAGAAGGTTGCTACAAAAAATGACCCTAAAAGTATGCTACAGTCTTTTCTCATTATTTTGAATTGGAGCCCATCGCTTTTTGACCGATTTTTGCTCACAAATTGAATTAAGCCGAAAATAAATTCTGAAAATAATAAATGCTCCCATCCATGCAGTTTTCATCAATAAAAAATCGTTGTTTAATTGTTCGTTATTTTTCGTTACAATAATGATAAGAATTAATTAACTGTTAAAGAAGATTGTACATATTTATCCTGAAACTGCTTTGTAATAAAGAAAATAAGTAAGAAATACATTTTTCTTGGTAATATTTTGAATATTTATTTACCTACTATCATTTTGGCAGCTTAAGCTTGATGTTTTTTTTTTTTAAATTACTTATATAACCTACATAAAATTTATATACATAGCTACGAAATGGAAAATAAAATTAAATTAGGTTATTGTTATTATTATTATTATATGCATGTATACAATTATAAAAATTTGAATTAGAAGATATTACTTTGAAAAATTTAATTACAGGATGTTGCGATGAGCTAAGTCCTGTTGAATCTTTTGAGTCTTCTTTTTCTTGGTCTCCGCATCCTCTGAGTGGCTGGACATCTTGACAAACTAGTGTCTGAAGTTAATCGTCTGTCTGAAGCATTGGGGTGATTTTCAGGCATTCCCTGTATGCAAGAAATACATGAATTAATGTGAAATACAAACTACAAGGCGCTTCCACTTACCATTAATTTTCCAATTTACCAAAATCCCGCTTCAGTATGCACTTTCATCATAGATGGAACCTACTTTGAAAATTGCAGCATCCTAGCTCTTACGGTTTTGGCAGCACGAATTCTTTAATATATGTAGATTTACAAGGGCATTACATTAAAAGGAGGGGAAAAATAACATGAATTAGGTGAGGATCCGGAAAGATCTTGCTTTGTGCCACTCTGATCTTCGCCGGGCAATGCCGACGTTTTACCAGCTGGTTAAATATATTTATATTTATATATAATCATCAATAAAACTTGTTTATTTATTTATTTCAATTCGCTAGCTATTTATAATGAATATTTTAATTAAAATCTTGAACTTTTTTAATTGTTTACACTCAGTTGGATGAACTTTAAGAACAGCCCCCATCAAAATTAAAGTTCTTTCATAATCCATAGCGGTAAAATCTTGCAAGTATGCAAAATTCGATCTTATTTTGCATTTAATCGGAGTATGTTTAACCCAGTTTTAAGCAAGTTACGCCTTACAAGTGCACATGCCACAATTTGCATTTAAAACAAGAAAATTAATAAAACTTCAAAGTATGTATTGAAAACGTGATAGCGTAACCTGATTTTCCAACCATCAAATAAGCAAAAGCCGTCTAATGGCGATTAATTAAAATATTTGTTAATGACATCAAACAAGTTATGGCCACATCAATTAGCCACAGCTCAGGAGGATCTAAATGACCGACAGCACACGACAATAATAAATGGCCAAAATTCGAATGTTTCTTAACGCACTTTTTGATCACACGCAATAACTTACAAATATTGCACAATGTTTTTATTTGGCACATCAATAAAAATAAAAATATTATTTATTTAATTGCTAGCACAAGTTTGGGCGTCTCTGGTCATTTTAGTTAAGAATGGGACTGCATTAAAAAATACTATATCTCGAATTGAAAATGTTGTTAGAAGAGATGTGCTCAACTAAGGAATACCCTGTTACTAGGTCTCAAAGGTACTTAACTTCCTTGTTTCGTTCGACAACTAATCGAATATTATAAAGTCTTTGAAGTAATCCAGCTTATTTAAATTCTATCTTCTAAAATTTATAAATTATATCAAGATATATATATAAATAAAATAAGTTCAGCATTTATTAACCAAATGTTATCCAAACTTCAGGATAATAAATTAACATGCCAAAATGTATGTAAATTTAACAAAGTCTGAGGCATTAACTTTATAGTTGTGGTTCTTATTTAACAGTTAAGAGAATCGTTTAAGGTACGGACATTTCCAGAGTATCTTGATGGTTAAGGTTGGTCAAGATTATACATAAGCACCTTCTACGCCTTACATGCAACTCGAACCATTTTGTATGGGGCAGGTTATAATTATGTAAACCTTCTTGTACAAATTCTCATTAAGTATTGCCCATGCATTTTTTTTTTTTTTTGGCGCACCGAATTTTTTAGTTTTGGCCAAGTCAGCACTTTGCATATATCATGTTTAATTATTTTTGTTCATGGCTCACTTAATGAGCGCGCTCCACATTTCTTGTTGCTCGATTTGGGAGCCATTTGAAGCACTTTATCACATTGCCACATCCACTGAGCCAGAGCCACAGCCAGAGCCAGAGCCAGAGCCTGAGTGCGAGATTGAGATTGAGACGTTGGGGCTGTCATGAGCAGAGTAGTATAAAAACGCAGAGGACTACCCAGATTAATTACAACGATTTCGATCATCGTCGTGTGCGTACACAGTTCTCGGAAGGAAATTCATATTACTCAAATGATGGGAAAAGTAAGTTTGGTTGGAAACACATGAAATTACTATGGCAACTGATTGCTGTCCTTTAGATCAGCTATCTGTTCTGCATTTGCTTGGCGCTGACCAGCGCCGTATGGGCCATTGAGCTGCACCCGGAGCCGGATTACGGACCAGTGGCATACGAGTTCCACTGGTCAGTCAACGATCCCCACACGGGCGACATCAAGAGCCAGAAGGAGACGCGCAAGGACGACAAGGTCGAGGGACAGTATACCCTCGTCGATTCTGATGGTTATATACGCACCGTGGATTACACTGCGGATGATCATAACGGCTTCAATGCCATTGTTCGTCGCGAGCCAACGGATATCAAAATACCGCAGCCAGCCCCTGAACCCAAGAAGCTGATTGCCACCAAGCTTGTGACTCCATTGGTCCATGTGGCGGCTCCTTTGGTGCACTATGCACCAAAAGCTATCCTCAAGGCCCACGAACCGGCGGAGGGCAACTATGTTTCGGTATCTGGACCCACGGCCCAATACAAATACTAGAATGTTGTGAAACCTTCTAACCAACTGATCATCCTTCGACTACATCACAAATTCATGAACTGCATGAGCCTGCTAGGAATCTGCTGATATCTCACACGTGCCAAGTGCATTCATCATATTTAAGTTATAAACATACATTACTTTGTACATCAATCATTACACATTATAAAGATGCATCCTACATACATACATACTACATACATAAATATATTGAATCTGTTCTCCAGAAGAGCACAAAAGATTTCAGTTTTCTGTGGGATGGCATCTAAACTATTGACTTTCCAGAAAGTTACAAGTTTAACAACATTTCAGCAACCTCTGATGTCAAGGATTCGTATAAAACTGTGGTATATTCTTTATTTACATCCGGACTATAAATTGCTCGACTTTCTTAAAAGAAGAATGATTTTTTTACAGACTAGTTGCTAATCCTAATTATACATTAAATAAGAGAATATCTTAAAGGATTTATAAACAATAAATTATCAGTTTGATATGATTATAGATGCATCGGTGAAATATATATTGCTGATTCAGAAAAAAGCAAATTTTATATAAGAATTACAGCATTACAATTCACAAAATCGTTTTACATCAATATCTTTAAATTAAAAGATTTCGAAAAATTAAAAATTAAAAATTTCCGCAAACGAAATGTGCAAATTTGACTATAAATGCTCTGAGATATAATGTTACTAAACATAATATTATTAATATTCAACTTGTCTTGTATTTGTTACTGTCTTAAATCAAACCAAACAACTCAAAGAGATTTCTGTGTGTTGAATTTAGGTAACTTAACTCAGAATATATTAGTTAATGCAGACACAACATTTCATTCAGATTGCTATATAAAACTTGACTCATGTGTCATCGTTAGATAAAGTACCACACTCTGATAAACTAATGCTATCTGCAGACGAGACATGGCCCATAGAAGCCACTAATCTCACGTACTGCTCTCGTCTCTGTCTCTGTCTCCGTCTCTGTCTCCGTGTCCGATCTCTAGCACGTGCAAGCCGAGAGAGTCGAACTTCTATTGCCAGAATTCAGCTATTGATGGTGCTGACTTTGAGTGGATCAGTAGCAAAATGAGCGACACAGTGCCGAGACGACGAGCTGGAATAGTAATCTTTATGCTAATGGTGCTGGGAACTATGGGAGCAGTGCTGCCAACAGCCGACGGAGAAGGCAACTGGATGGCGCCATTGCAGCAATACGGCTGGAATTCAAGTGAACTGAAGAACAAGGTAGAGCACGGCGATGTGACCACCTACGAGCTGGGCACACCCAATTACCAAATATTGAATCCCGAGGACGAGCCGGAGTACATTACCGAGGATCAGCCGCAGTACCGTGAGATGCTCAGGCAGTTAACCAGCTCCAGCAATGCCACCGATACGATAGACATGAGCATGCCCAGTGTTAGTGCCACAGCTGCTGAGGAAACTCAACCGGCGGCAAAATGGGAAAAGCTGAGAAAGCGCAGCTTTGCCGATGCAACAGATAAGGATGACAGCCAGGACGAGGTGGAAGCGGTGCCGCTAGATGAAAGGAGCCGCCATCCGAAGGTACAAGTCTATGCCGGCGCCAGACCCTTTCAGAAACGCATCGCCAATTTAAGCTAGTTCAAAAGGATTTTCTCTTTATTTGTGCTTTGTTGTTGTTAACCAATAATTAAATTTGACTAATTATTAATTTGTTTTAAGTCAGCCTGTTAAAACATTGCAATAATTTAGCTGCATTGGTTTCGAACCCATTCATTTGTCTTAATTGTTATTTAAATTTGGTTTAAATAATTTATTGCCTTTAATTTCCACTTGTTTAAATTTTCTTTCTTTTTTTTTTGTATAATTGTTATTATTATTTATGTTATTTCAGTTCTTATAAAAATAAAAGAAAACCTTTTAAGTTCTGCTTTGTAATTCTTTGAAATTTGTTTTGTATGTTTGTTCATTATAATGTCGACTACTATTATTATGGATATTATCTTTTTTATATATGGCAGGAAACCTTTGTTTTTCACGTCTTAGAATTCTTATATCAAATTGAAATCTGTTGAGCTTATTTCAAATTCGCAACTATTGGTTTTCTACATATATAAGAATGTAAACTGATCGATTAATAATATTATTCTTCCTATAAAGGAGATTAATTGTTCTTAAGTATTATGTATGAAGGACAAATACATGAACACGTAAGTTAAATGATAGAATTTATTGATTGTTCCTAGATAGGAAAGATTGTAAATATACAACCAAATATTTATATAAATATATCTAAATATCCTTGTAATAGCTTAATATTTGAAATAGTAGTTTTAGTCTTTTCAGCAAAGAAGAATAAATTAAAGAAATAACTATAATATGTACACATATGTCAATAATATAAGTTCAAATCACACTAGCGATATTTGGGCTTACGTAGGGATTAGTTTACATGTGTATATATTATCATTATCATGTTCCCGAAGGGATAAGGAGTATATTGAGTTTGCGCAATGTCCGTCTGTCCTTCCGTCCGTATGAACGCATTATTTTTCCACACCCTTGAAGCTATAGCAACCAAACTTGATACACATGTTGGTGTATATCCTCAATTTATGAAGTGTTCAGATCCCCCACAAATGAGCAAAATCTATATCTTCCACACCTGGACAGGTAGAGTTACCAAATTAAGTATACAGACTATTGTTCACCCCTTGGACAACTCTGCATCAAAAAAATGTTGACCCGTCCACCCCCTCCACCGCAAATGAGCAAAATCTATATCTCCCACACCTGTACAGGTAGAGTCATCATATTTGACATACAGACTACTGTTTTTCTCCCGTCTCTTTCCAAACCCACAAATAAACAAATTATACAGGACTGGGAACAGAGTATTTTGCTGTCGGGTACGTCCGACTGCAATGTTCTTATTTGTTGTTACTTACAGGCTGAATGCTTATTGGCTGTTCTATTTGTTAGAGGAGAGCTTGGTAAGAGTTTTGTATCGGCGTTGTACGTGTCCAGACCCACAAAAATGTTTCCTAATTGATAAGTTCATCCAAAGATTGATAAGAAATTGAATTAAATTTTAAGAAGAATACAAATATGTGTGACCCACACCGCCCCAGACACAGAAACCAGACAGAAACCAGAATTTATAAATCCAGCGAGCAGACAGCACAGAAAGTTCAGACACAAAAAAATGGTCAATGCGTGCAGAACTAGAAATGGAACTGGAGCGGGAATCGGAGCTGGAACTAGAGCAGCATCCATAAAGCAGGCGGGTGGTGATCAGCAGCATTGGTGAAGCGTGTGGCAATGGATACTTGGGGCCAGTGGGGCCAGCTATCAGCCAGCGAGTGTTCAGAGAAATGCATGAAATTCTTTTACGGAAGCGCAGAGACTGCAGCTTTGTGTGATTGTGATTGGGTTTGTGTTGATTTCGTTATGAACATAGCAACTACATATGTATATAGTAGTATATGTGGCCATTGTATCGGAGCCAGTGGCCAGCGTTGGCGTCGCCATCGGCATAGCCCCACCTCGCCCCGCGACCTGCCTGAGAACCCCGCGTTTGGAACGTGCTGGGGGCAACGCTTCCGCAACCCCATTTGCATAGCGCTTGTAATATTTTGCAAATATCTAGCCGCCAGCAAAACGTATTTAAGAGCTATTCAGCAAATTGCACCAAAGAAGTTGCACGCGACCAACCGGAGACCAACAATCGCTTAAAATACTGCTGAAAGGTAAGAAATATCAACAACCACAATCAACATTCGATCGATGGGTATATAGAAATTGGGGGAATTGGCAATTGTGTGCCGTTGACCCGAAACCATAAATACAACGACCTATTTTGCGTATTTCTTTCAGATGATTGTCCGGCACAATTTTGTATATGCTCTGCTCGCTCTGTGCGCTTTGCCACTGACCCATGCCCACTTTCCCGAGTACTGTGCTGAGTGCGAACAGGAGATATGGGAGCAGGTGCCCTGCAGTGAGATTACCACCACAACACCACCAACAGCACCACCAACAACAGCAGCGCCAACAACGCCCACAGTCAGGACCACAACGCAGCCTACAACGCCTCGAACAACCAGGCCACCGACCACCACAGCGCCAATTACAACCACCACACAGCTACCCTATACGCCGTATATAACTACGGCCCACACGCCCTACCCTACCACGCCCTCTACCTACAAGAAGTGCTACTGTGAGTGCAAGCTGGGCTGCAAGGAGTTCTGCCGCAAGGTGGCCGTGGCCAGTCCCAAGCAGCAAATCACGCAGATCTCCTCGACAGATGATTACGCACCTGGCGGCCAGATCGAGTATACGCACTCGCATCAGCGCAAATACTATCCCAAGTATGCGGCACCCTCCAAGCCGTACAAACCCTACCCCTTGGCGTACAATGAGGCGGCGGCGGCATCCTCGCCAGCTGTGAGCAATATTAATGCACCCAACTATACGCTGGAGGAGCTGGCGAATCTGTTGAGCACCGCCTACGGCACCAGGAGAGACTATCCGGCCAGTCCGCCGCAACAGCCTCTGCTGCCGCCACCCCAGCCACCACAGCCACCCCAGGCGCCGGTCTACTACTCACCCACGCCACTGGTGGCCAAACTGCAGCCAGAGTGCAAGCAACTGATTAGCAATGTGGCTCCAGAATACAAGCAGATGATCAACAAGGTGGTTCCAGAGTACAACCAGCTGATCAACAAGGTGGCTCCAGAGTACAAGCAGGCTTCAGTGCCCAACCACAATGCGATAGTCAAGGCATCCGCCTCTGCAGTGGCCTCATCGGGACGAGCCATTGCCAAGGCCAAGACGCCCTATAATGAGGTTGTGGCAACATCAGCGCCTATTTATGATAGCACCACATCGTATCCAATTGCGCCGCCTGAGCCACCCAAATCGTATCCAGTTCCCGAGCCTGAGCCATTGCCATTGCCATTGCCCTTACCACAAACGGAGTCATATCCCTCACAAACAGAGACATATCCCAATAAGTCCTATGAGCAACCCGACCCGAATTCAATTAAGTCAGACTCATCGTCCTCTTTCGATCTGGCCATAGACAATTATCTCAAGGATTTCGGCTATGGCAACCAGGTCAGGGGTATGGATTACTAGCGTGGGGAGACTTCACTTGTTATTAATTGTTGTTAGTTTTAGAGCTATACCTAAGAACTGATATATGTATATGTATTTAGTCTGGTAACGCACTGTCCATTTAATTATTTATTTGCTATTTATTTTGAAATCCTGTGTTGCCTTATTATAAAAAATACGATGTATACGATGGATGATCATAAACAAAACTCTTTTTGGCATGATACTCAATTTAAACTAAAGTATAAAGTAACTGACAGGAGATCTACCGTTTAAGGGATACTCCCGGGATTATTCTTTAAAAGGGCACAAACTTAAATATTTAGTAAGTTTCTTTTAGAAAGTATTCAAATATAAATCAAATGTTATGTAAAACTGGTTCCTAAAATTTCCAACAAAAGTTTGCTAAAATACATATATTATAGAAAGAATGTTGGAAAGATAGTAAAACATGGTTCGCATGCCAAATAAATTTAGAACAGGTTGAAAACTGGTAGAAATAGGCACTCAAATGGTAACTTGACTCCTTTTTAAAGACAAACTAGCATATATAACAGATATAGTATTTTCACGATAATAAGGCAAATGCTATACGCTTGCCAATAAATAATTTAATATTGAAAATATAGTTCTTATTTAATTTAGAAAAATATTCAATTAAATTATACAGATATTCAGAGAAATGAAAGATATATTCATGTATATTTATGTGTTCTTGAAATGTAAGTATGAAAACTAAGAATCTATGTCCTAGCTTGTATATATAATAGAATATAAAAATTAAAAATAGAAGCTTATCCTGTTTCAAGGATACTGGCATTCCGTAAAAGTATAGTCTAACATTCAATATCTTTCCCATTCATCAGATCATTTTTCAGGTTTGATTTTTTAAACTCAACTCTTATTTGCGATCTCTGATATATACTCATATCGAAAATCTATTGATTTTTGCATCACATTTCTGAATTTTGGTCTTAGTTCGAATACTAAATTCATTTTTGACAGAGACTATACTTAAGATTAGAAATGTAGTATTGAATGATATATGTGAGGTTTTAATGTACTACCTAAGTGTTTTAATGCAATCTTTGTCACATATATCTCAGATATCTGTGTGACCTTCACTCACTTGTTACTTGCAACTTGTGAGCAAGTATTAAGTACGTGTACTTGCTACAAAGTAACCAACAGGCGTTTGATTGGGCATACGCCAAAACAGACCAAATATCAAGTATAGCCCCTAACTCTGTGGGTATCGCACAATCTACAAGTGTGTACATGTCGCTAAGTAGACACAACTTATTATTTATGGAGTCTACTTAAATTTATATGTACGTTATGTCTGCTTGATTGGGTTGGGCGACAACGACAGCCAACGACAGCGGGCGTGCCGCTCCGTGGCCCCAACTGGATCTTGCAACTGGAACTGGAGCCGCTGCGAAGTGCGTGAGCAGCGGGCCCAGGTCTTCGATCTGGAGCGGACCACCACCACCACCACCATCACAATCACCACCACTCGCCACAGCAATCGTAATCTTGTTCTAAATGAATGTGGCGCAAGAAACGCGCCGGGGCCGCTTATTACTTCATATCGAATTTACCTACGTGTTTGGATTGGATATTATTTGCTCGCTTTTCACTGAGTGGTCTGCGGTGTTGCGTTGATTTGTGTGCGTCGGGCGTCAAGTGCGTGAAAGGCTGTGGCATGTGGCATGTGGCATGTGGGCAGCACACACGCACACCAACTCTTGCCCCTCACCTAACATATACATTTGAAGCAGTGTACTATGGTCAAAAGGTGATAATTCAGTCAATCTAAGGTGGGTATTTCAAGAAGAATGTAGACAACTTCTATCAGAACTATATATATATCCTTTCCAACTGATCGATTGCAATTTTTGTATGCAAATGAAATTTGTAAGAAGTATTTGTTACTTAAAAACAGATAAACAGTCCTGCGATCAAATCATTCAGAATTGAAATAAATAAAATAGTTACTTTCAGAAACTAACAAGCGAACTTCTTTGTGTCCATGCCGTTGGCTCTTGGATGGACCTACTTAATAGTATAATGAATTTCAACTAAATTCAGTGTTTTAACATCCTACAATATATATACATAGTTATTCTTATATCATAGAATGGTCCTTGGTAGTACTACATAAGAATAACTATGTATATATACATTGAAGTACTACCAAGGACCATTCTATAGTACTACATAAGAATAGGAATACAGATAAATGTATCCTTGTTGCTTTTAAAACTCTACTCATAGTATATCATTGGAATACTTTTTGTTTTCTTCTTTTTTATGGTAGTATTTTATATGGTTTTTAGTTTATAAGTCTTAAGAGAAGCTATATTTAATAAATAAAATCTGTAAATTATTAGCTATTTTGAATTCAAGATTGCCTTTGAAGATTTGGTGTTAATAGTTTTGGGCTTTAAGCGAGTGCAATGACAACTATTTGATAATAATCCTAAATATTCAAAGAGGAACGGAAAGGGTGCTCCATTATTGAAAGCCGGAAACACAACATCGAAGACGATTCGGAATGAAAAGTACGGAAAAATGGCAAAAAGCCTAAAATCTTGCATAAAATTAAAAACAGCAATGAAGAAGTTCTTTCACGTCCTCTCTTCCTCAAACTTCAAAAGCAATAAAGGAAAATACGAATATCATTTATAGTATTAGGAATTCAGACATGAGCGAGTGTAATGAAAACTATTTGATAATACTGGAAATCACCATTCAAAGCCGGAAAAACAACATCCTTAACAATTTGGAATGAGAAGTATGCGTAAATGGGAAAAGGATAAAAGAGTGAACATTTCTTGCATAAAACTAAAAAAACTCAAAAAAAATTATAAGGAAGTTCTTTAATAGAACACAAACTCCAAAAGTAATAAAAGAAACTACTAGTACTAATTATGAAATTACCAATTCTTAAGCATGTACGAAGTCTTAAGTTTCTAGCTCTAGATTGAAGTTAAGACCAAATGAATCAACATTTTGACCATAGTACACAGCGCGACCGACTGGTATTAGAGAAGTACCAGCCAGATAAACAGATATGGCTTTGGGTATGGATAAGTATGGCTATGGTGGTGTCTTGTGTGGCACACGGAGGGATTTTGCAACTAGCTTAATTAATTAAGTGGAAAAACTGCAAGCTCGCCGAAGGCTGTCTGAATGTCAATGTGCAATTTGTTGAATTTGATGGAGATATCGAAAATTACTTTACCACTCTTAAGGAATTGTGGATTTTAATTGACAAATTCGATCAACTTATTAAGATTTGTCTAAATTGTTGTTGTTGTTACCTAATGGTTTTTTGTATAGGGCTATGTAAATGACTTTGAAGCCGATCTAGGAAAAAACAAGATCTAACAAATTCACCTTGACCTGTTTTTAAAGCCTGTGGCGACGGGTTGTTTTGCATTCTTTTAAATTACTTATGTAGTTCTGATAATGACAACTGCAGAAATAATATTACAATTCCAGACTTACTTGAACTATCCAAAATTGATGACAGTCACGATTAATTGCTTGATCTTTGAACTCGATTTACCAAATGCGTTGAACCTATTATACTTTAGTGTAGAGCTTTGAATTTGAGCTTGAAGCTAATAGCATGAATATTAAAAATGTCAAATTTTCATCCATTTCCCGTCTTTAGTTCTAAAATCGGTGAAATAAGGTTCAAATGATTTTAATTTTAATAAATTTTTGAAAATGACTTTGAAATCGATTTAAAGGTAAACCGTAAAGTTTCATACAACATTTTCAAAAATCATTTTTTGTCATAGATGAAAATTAGTGTACAAAATTCCAGCCATAACAGTCACTCAGTCAGGACAAACTCTTTTATAAGTACGATCGTATATGGATTGTACACTAGCAGAGAAAGTTCAAGACAAATTTATTATATAAACAATATTAATTCTTTATTTTAATCTATTTATTGTAATTAATCGAATCTTCTATTCATTCATTGTTTTGAAAAAGAGAATATTGGGTCTGTGCAATATCCATCTGTCTGTCTGTCTATCCGTATGATCGCTATTATTTCCACAACCAACCAACCAGAGATTGAAAAAACTTAATCATTTCACACAAAATATTATTGTGCTGTACAACAAAATGCGTATTTAAAGGAAACAAAATATTCGTTTAGTTTTTTGTAGAGCCTCTGTTATCGGCATATAAATTAACAGCATTGATTCTATATACAAGCATGAAATGTATTTTACATATGTGTAAAATAAAACATTACATACAAGAAATGTATTTTATTTGTAAATTACATGCAACTTGAAAATTACATTACCTCTCCGACGCCTGAAGAGAATTCCCCCTGATCTCCCTACCCGTATGATCTCTTAACCTTGTAAATTCATAAATCTTTGTAAATATATTAGTCTATAGTATGCATATTACCCTTCCCTTTATACGTTAGGTTAAGTTCAGAAGGTACTGAACGCTTCCAGTGACATTAAATTATAAAAAACTTAAAAAAAAAAATTATAAAAAAAAGTACATATAAGAAATTCATTTTAAATGTAAGATATGTTTTTTAGAACTAAATATTAGTTTTAAATTACCTTCTTTAATTTCGCTTCAATTTAAGGTAAATATACTCGTGGATATTATAATACAAGAGCATATTGGACTTAGCAATTAAAAGTGTCGTTTAACTGAACTGAACTGTTTACTTTCACTTGACTTTGAAACATGTTCAATTTTGGAATGGATTGTCAGTGTCTATTGTTGCTCATGTTGAACAGCTGATCCGTTCGGACTTTGCGGGTATATATGCGTATATATGTAACCATATGGAGTTTTGTTAAACAACCTTAGCTGATCCCTTGATTGAGTGATCCATAGAAACAAAAGGCGAGTTTGGGGGCACAGCCAAAATTGTAAACTGGAGCAATGGGCAGGTTTCTATTACTTTATTTCTTTTTTGGGTGTTAACAAAAATATTGGCAATCAATGCCGCAATGGCAAAACAAAAAGTAACTGTTTTACATTAGCGGCATTCCGGTTCGGGTTGGACTAATCCACACGCACCGTGGAGGTGGGGACTGCGACTGTGACTGTGACTGGGGCTCCAACTGCGGGTTCGATTCGATTTTTTGGTATAAAAGTTGCGTGCGCGACATTTGGCGACATAGTTCAACGCAGGAGCCCCAAGTGCAGTGAGCCAAAAGATCACCAGTCAAGACTCTAAACAAAAACCTAAACTAAACCCAAAATGTTCTCAGTGAGTTCTTAAAACCAAGTTGAGTTTTAGAAAGATTTCAAACTAAAGTAATTTGATTCTCCCCCCTTTTTGCAGCTCGTGTCTGTCTTCATCCTGGGCGTGGCTGCTGCCGCTGCCATTGAATATAGCCCTATTTACCATGCGCCCGCCGCTGCCATTGTTAAGCCCTTATTGAAGACCGTCGAGGTGGAGGCGCCAGCCCACTATGATTTCAGCTACTCTGTGCACGATGATCACACCGGCGACATTAAGAGCCAGACGGAGTCCCGCAATGGGGATCAGGTTCAGGGCCAGTACACACTGATCGATGCCGATGGCTATCAGCGCATCGTGGATTACACTTCGGATGCCCACAATGGCTTCAATGCCGTTGTACGCCGCGAGCCCTTGGGCCACAAGATTGTCAAGGCAGCGCCCATTGCCAAGATTGTGGCTCCATTGCCGCTGGCCTATGCGGCACCCAAGCTTCTGGCTGCCCCCGCCAAGCTGCCCCTGAGCCTCTACCACTAAGGCACTGACTGCAGCACTGATTGAATGAGAAAGAGAGAGAGAGAGAATGCAAACACTGATTTCATCGCATTGACGACCCATCTTAAACTGAACTCAACTCAACTCAACTCAACTCTATGCAACTATAATATTATTAGCCACAACTTCGTATCACACTTACCAAGGATCACTTTTCTGTACTCACCTCTGTTTTCACATCTACACGCATTAGACCCTCTATCAAGACTCTTTAAACACGATTTATATACGTACATATATAGTTATATATATTGCGGTATAAGTCTGTGCTTCCTATGTATTATATTTTACGATTACGTGTAAAAAGAAAAGCAATAAATGCACTTTTATAAATCAATGCTTAAATGTTAACATAACGCTGTTAACAGCTTATAACAGCGCGCCACATTTAAGTGACAGCGCGCCCTAACTGCCTTAAAATGAATTTCGAAGGACCTTTTGCCGTTATTATGCTGTTATAGTGTTGACTCCTTATAAAATTGCAAAACAATGGGATATCATTTTAACAGCCTTTTAATAGTAGTATGCAATTCTAGCATTATTATATTTCTTTCAGCTTTTAAGTTGCTTCAATGACGAGTAATAATTGAAATGGGTTCGCGACGTACTTGAGCATTAAAGCCCAGCAAAGGATCCGAACTGTAGTCCACAATGCGACGATGTCCATCAGGTTCAATGAGTGAGTAACGTCCAGTAACATATTCCCCCCGACGATGCTCAAACTGATCCTTGACATCGCCTGTATGGCTATCATGCACAGAGTAATGAAATTCGTACTGAGCCGGGCTAGAAATTAACTCATCGGGATGACTGCCAATGATGCCGCCCTGCGCAACTGCAGCGCAAAGGATCAGAAAGATGGGCAAGCTCATAGTCTAGGGGGATAAAATGATTTGAGTTAGAAATGAAATAACCTAAATTAAAGATCACTTACAATTGCATTCATGGTGCTTCCAGTTGAGGTTTTACTTCACACGCAGCGTACTCCAAGCCAAGATACAGTGAACTGATGACTAAGTGATCACTAGGCCTTCTTTTATACTCAAACACCTCACCTACATACTGGATGCACATGCCCCATTGTCGCAGTGGCCAAGTTATGAAGCTTTGAAACCGAATCCCCGACAGTATGATAAGTTATGTAATACTGCAATCTGCAGTCTGCAGTCTCTGGGTGAACTGAAATCGCATCTCTTAAGTCGCAGACATAAGGGAAATGAAATCTATACCTTATTTTCTCACTTTGCAAGCCAAAACTACACACAAGTAATGGGATTAAAAGTACTTAGAATGAACTCTGCGGAAAACTAAATAAATTCTACATATACATATCAATTATACACAATTTATTTTCGACTTATAATAACCATTAACATTATATATAATATTTTACATATTTACGTCTCTTTTTTTAGCTTATTTTATCACAGCGTTAAAATTAATGGATTTTATAAACACCTCTAATTTAGTTTATACATATTGAGTACTTTTTCAATTGGTAAGTACATTCAGTTCGATGAAAACATACTTAGAAAGGCACGCGTTTAAATATAGTCATTTTGCTGTACTATTATTTAATGATTTGAGTGTTTCAGGTACGACGACATTAACGAGTACTCGTATATTCAATCCCACGATTATTTTCATCCAGTTTCAGAACTTGTTTTCCAATAACGAACCTGGCATGTACATATAATTGAAAAACATCAGTGAAAATTAGAATTCTCGTGTAAGTAATCCATAGAATTCCTTGGAAAATGTTGCAACTTTTATGTTATACGTTTCCGAATTCCATAGGGTGCACCCAATTAATATATCGAATCTGGTTTGGGTGCTTACTATATAGTACTACTATATGAAGTGCGGCCGACTTCTACACTTGTTGATTACCGAAATTCAAGTTACCATTCTCGGCGACCATCCAAGCTGTTAATTTCTCATCCTCAGTTTTATTCGTTTCATCCCAGGGAAACGTTGCTGGCTTCTCCTTCTGGGCCTTTTGGGCTCTGAAATTATTTATTAGATCATTGTTTATTGGAATAACCAAAACCTATCGTAAGATCTATGTACTATGTATGGGAATATGTAGTACCATGCAGTTTTGTGGTATAAACAACGTTAACTAAATATTTATATAATGCATAATGTTTTCCTAAGGTTCTTGGCTCTTATACTTTATAAAGCTATCACAGCTTAAGAGATCAGGTATACAACTAAAAAGTAATCTCAAATACTCTAGTAATATGCGATCCGATCTACATTACTTTTGAAACCACAATATTTTGCTCATCAATTCAATCAATTTCATTACAATAATTGGAACAGAAGTCTACATTATACTATAGAGTTGTGCGTTAGTACAGCAATGCAGGCATTATCTCACTGGACTACATATATTAATCAATCGATTTAACTTTTAACTACTAAGTGAGCAAATGTGCGAAAAAAGGATAATGATATGGATATGATATGGCTACATAATAAGGCAAATACTAATGTATATACGAGTAGTACTTATATGTATTTACAACTGGTTACGAATGCAGATTTTTACCTTATGGGCCAAAAGCGACATTCTTCATCATTTGAGGAATCGTTTTGGTTATCACTGGGGCACGCACAAAATGTTCAGTGTTCAATGACAAGCAAATGAAAAGACACAAACCAATTGGGAAAAAACAAGAGAGACAAAGTACATATAAAGATAGAATAGAGTATTCGAACCACCGTACAGTAGACGACACAAAGTAACAGCACAAAAGTAGACATTCAAAGAAGCACAGATATGAGATATCGATGATCAAGGACCAAATACATGAGTATGAATGTATTCAAATCACATACAGTATCATTCATGCCATTCATAGTCACAGTTCCCTACTTACGCATTCGTGGACAGCGAATCTGTGCGGCTTCCATTGTTCGCCTCTAGGCTGGAGGGGCTCCTCCTTTTGGGAGCACGCTTGAAGTTCTCACTGAAGAAGTCGCGTCCGTTGTGGGAACTCGATGTCGTGGGACCACTCTTAGCCTGCTGGGTGGGCGGAACTGTATGCGGATACTTGCCATCGCTGTCCGAGTCCATGGACAGATGCCCAAACAGATCCTCCAGCAAAATATTCGACTTGGCATTGCGCTGGCGTTTCGCTGAGGTTTTCAGCTTCGAGCTGTTTAAATGATATCAGATTTCCGAACTAAATACAACAATCTAAAGTAGGTACTAGGAACAATGATCACAAATTGCATGGAACCAGCATATATGAGTAAATATGTGTTCAGTGTAGGTACAATAGGAAAGGAACAGGAAATTTTTGACAAGACAGACCAATTATAAATATTGCTTAAGTGTGATAAGTGTAGCCTGCTCTAAATAAAAACTCTCTTTTTATAGAAACTGATTCTTTCTTAAAGTAAATAGAACTTAATATGCTGTGGAAAATTGTCAAACCCAAGTCTTCTACATAGATTCTTCTTCAGCGTAGATTTCAGAAAACATAACAGAACTAAACTGGTTTTTAATTCTTTGTGTAAGATCCTTTAGAAAGCATAGCACTTGTAACAATATTATTAATTAAATTCTTAAAAAGTAAAAGAAAGAGATGAGGACTGCCATCAAGAGCATTTAACATAACAGACCATTTTAAGAATAACAGCACAAGTCTGTTATGTTCGAGTTATGTTAATTAATTGAATTTCATTAAGGCAATAATACAAAACACCATTATGTAAGTTTGTCCTGTGTTCAATAAACTTTTCTTTCAACATCGATACTTTTTACTAGCGAGGATAATCCATTAAGTTTACATGGCCTCGCGGCAATTTTATGAAATGATTTGAAGCATTGTATCCTAATTTTATTCCATTCAATGATAGAACGATTTGTTCTTAAATCTTTTACATTTTTGTGAATAAATCTTCCTTGTGCCTATCTTATCTAATATGTACCATATGTATGTTGTTTACATATGTTGTCGATACTATTAGCTTAGACTATCACTATCGAAACTCCTGAGTTATTCAGCTCGAATGTGTACTCACCCCAGTATCAGATCCAGATCGTCAGCCTTAAAGGCGCTCGTCCTTGTCTCCGCAGGTGCCTGTGAGCGCGCCGATAGCCGAATGGCAGCTCCATTGAGCAAGGACGCTGGCTCGAAAGGATGCTGTTGCGGGTGCTGGCGCACGATAATGTTAGGCGGCGCCTGGATGGCACTCACCTTAGAGAACATGTTGTACACCTTGGCGTCTGGTTGCAGCTGAGTGGGGCGCGTCTGCACGTAGTAACCGCCAATGCCACCGGCCAATCTGCTATTGTTCTTGGCGTTTTTATTGGCCGTCTCATAAGCCAGCTGGCTGCCATTCACATAGATGGCACCGCCATTGCGGGTCGAGGTGTTGCTGAAGGAGACATTCGGATGCTGCTGCTGTGGCTGTTGCTGCTGTTGTTGCTGTGGTGCTGCCGGTGGTGCTTGCAATCCAAACAGCTGTGAAATGTTGCGGTTTAGATAAATGTCATTGATGGACTCTTTGCCGGGCTGTTGGGGCGGCTGTATGGCCACGCCCAGGCCAGATGTGTCGCTGGGGGGCATCAGGCCCACGCCAGACATGTCGTTGTTGGAGAGGAAGCTCAGCTGGGGCTGATACTTGCTTGGCATGCTCACATTTTTGTTAACTTGTCCATTGAACAGCGTTTTGCCGTTGCTCTTGTTGTTGTTGTTGCTGATGCTGTTGTTGTTGTTGTTATTATTATTGTTGTTGTTGCTCTGATGTATGAGCTCAGTCACGACCTGGAGTTTCTCCTGCACCGGAAGCACATTATTTGACACAGTGGGAGGTAGCAAAAGATGAGCGGGCCCAGGGCCAGTGCCATACTTGGAACTGAGCTTCACATTGGCCTTGGTAGCCGCTGTTGGCGAGATGCGCTTCAGCGCATGGAAATATGGATACTTGAGGCTTTGCTGTGCCGTTGGCCGCTTCTCGGGATCGTACGCCAGCAAATCCTCCAACAGATCCAGTCCATTTTGGCTACAGCGGCTGACAACGCTGGTCAGTGGCACCTTAATGCAGTCGGGATACCGAAAATGAATCATGGCCGCCAGTCGATAACCATCCGGCCAGTCTCCCTACGGAAGAACACAATATATAAATTCTTGCAGTTTTTGAGGTTACGTATAGAAAAAATCGATAACACAGTCAATAGTATCGATGGGATTCCCCTTGAGACGCTATCGGGGTTTCCTCTTTTTATCGATTCAATTGAAGGAAGGTTTAACGACTTTTAAACTTACGAACTGATTTAAATATGTTTTTTATTTCTTGAACAATATATTCAGTGCTTAAGAATCTCAAGTATCGATAGTTTAGACTATTAATATGCAAACTATCGTATAAAGGCGCTATCGATAGCTCTCCAGTTCTATCGCACACGCAAACTCACCTTTCCAGGCGTGCCCAGTACTGAGCAAATCTTAAATAACTGATCCACCTCACTGCTGCCGGGAAAGAGCGGTCGAAACGTGTACAGTTCGGCCATGATGCAGCCCATGGCCCAGAGATCGATGGTACTTCCGTAGTTGGTCGAATGCAGCAGCACCTCCGGCGCACGGTACCAGCGCGTGGACACATAATCCGTAAACGGTGGTCGGGATCGAATCTCGCGTGCCAGCCCAAAGTCTGCTATTTTGATCAGCTCTGGTCCCGAGCACAGCAGATTCTCGGGCTTTAGATCGCGGTGAAAGAAACCGTGACGATGCATGAAGGCCAAACCCGTCAAAACCTAAAACAGCAATAGATATTTCTTAGTTTCTTTTAGCCCAGTTCGTTGTCTTACCTGAAACAGAATACTCTTGAGCTCCGGCTCCGGTAAATGCGTGTCGCGGTCCTTGATCATTTGATACAGATTCTCCTTCATATACTCAAAGACAAAGTATAAGGTATCGTTCTCTCTGATCACTTCTTTCAGCTTTACAATATTGGGATGCGAAAGTTTCTTAAGTGACTGCAAAAAACAAATACGTTTAAGGAATCCGAGTTGAGAAACTTTAGTTTCTATGCCTACCTTCACTTCACGCAGATTCATAGCCTCCTCCCAGGAATAATATTTTCGTTTCATGCGTTTTATGGCCACCTTTTCGCCGGTGTCCTTACGCTGGCCCAGCACAACGGTGCCATAGGTTCCATCACCCAATTGGGTTAGTGTAATATAACGATTCATGGTACAATCTGCATGGAAACGCTTTTACATATTTTCTAGATGGACCTAAATTTAAAAGAATAATCATTTTAAGAAGCATCTTAAGATAAGCAATTAAATACAAAGTATATGCCCCCATAGCCTTAACATATTCCAACAAAATCAAAGCACCTCCTTTGAAAAATATTAAGATTGAATCATATCATTTTCATTTTCAACCAATAATGAAAATATGGTATTATAAGGAATTTAATGTTTCCTGTATAGCAAAAAGACTGAATATGTTTTATATCTTAGTTTTGCCGACAAAACACTAAGGACTTGATGAACCTATAATCTGATTATTGTCTAATCGGGAATAACTCTTTCAAAATTTCACAGAATTCCTTTATGTTCATATTTGTATTCATTTATATATAGTTAAATAAGATTAGATTAAGAATAATTCAACCAATGTAGCAAAATATATAGTTAAAGATATAGAATTAGATACATTATTATTAAAAGATATAATTTACGAGTTATGTTATTTTTAAGAGGTTTCAAGTTTCTATAATTGTTATATCGATTATCGAAATAATCCTTGTTCCAAATTGTTTCACTTTAATTAAATAGAATTGAGTATATACAATATATTATATTTAATAGTTATAAATTGTAGTTAAGCTTCTACTAAATGTAGTAAGATACACGTGCTTGTTGATTAGTGAATGTGGCGCCCCACCAATGGGAGTTGTAAAAACTGTCATTAAAACAAATGCTAAGCACTTAAAATCGAATCAAATCATCGTGTTGAAAACATCATCAGTTAAGTTAGTGGCAATTAACTGAATTGGCTATGGGGCCAGCTGTTGGAACAGCGCCAGGACAGCCCCCACTTATAGGTTAGTTAGTTTTGGAACACCAATCAATATATCGATTTGCGGCTTGAAATATTTAAGAACTTGACCAATTTATTTTGTTTATTATTCGAGGTGTTGCCCCAAACATCAAGGTCAGTTGTCAGTATTTTTGAGGTATGGGTAATTATTTACTGATTGGACAACATTAAATTTGGGGCACTCAAATACAAATAGACTTATACAAATATTTAGTTCGACAACATCAAACAGAAATCATCATCTACAGTTGTTTCTTTAATTTAGATTTATTTTATAGGAGACTTATAAGATTGCGCTTAATTCATCATCAAAAATGTATAAAACATTGTAAACTTGGTAATTGAATAACCTTACAAGTATTAAAATAGAAATTCGACTTGACCTTTCAAATAAATGTCAAATGTTAATTTTTTACAAAAGGAAATGCGAAACCCTTCGTCGCGGTTTATACAAATATGGTGTGGGTATAGAACAAAGGACCTTCGCTATGAGCCTTATACATGTGTTATTCGATTCAGTAAGGGCTGAGTTTGTGCAAATATAGAATTCTAGCCAAAAACAGTATAGTTTATAGCTTAGCAGAGTGATTAAGTATATATCTTAGCCAGTTAAGATAGAAGTTTGCAAAATTCTTTAATTTATTTTGCTCATGATAACAATAGGAACCTAAGACGCTCAAAGAGATACCATATATTGGACCTACCAAATAGAGCTGATAATTAGTCTAATATAAACAAAAAACAAATAAATGTTGTAATATATATTACTTGAGCACACTGTTAAACTTATTTTCTAAGCAATTTGTCTATTGTCATAAGACAAATAACAAATAAAAACTGAATCACAAAAATAAATAAAAAATAAAAAAAAATCATTAACCAATTCTGTAAATTCGGACTTAAAAATAAATAAAAAATAAAAAAAAAATCATTAACCAATTCTGTAAATTCGGACTTAATCTTAGATAAGGTTGCCTTAGTATTTATTCTATTAATTTTAATTTAAGTTGTTTATATAATAATAACAGTACAATTAAATATCTCATATAAAAAATAAAATAAAAAACCATTCTGTAATGTAACTGATCAGAAATGATCAGGTAATATAAATTATTTACCATAATATTTTCCATAGCCTAGCCTTGAATATATACAGTACGGGGACAATTAAATCCGGACAATAAGAAAATTGACACTTCACTTCACTTTTTAATTTTTTCTGTAAACCTTTCACTTTAGAATAGAAAACTCCTCGTCGTTAATGGACCAACCTATAATTTTCAAATGTTTTGTGATCGATATATACGTTTCTTTAACCGCGCAATCGTCTTGAAGTTAGCTTATATAGTGTGAGGATTTTTGTCCTGTATATTCTTCTAATTAAAAAAAAATACATTTTTTAAAGATGATTGTTCGGATTAAAGCCATACTAAAATCTACTTTTAATTGCACAACAAAATGAAACTGATTCTTAATTTCCGAAGTCTGCAAGACTGTGGGCTAATCTTTGTTAAAGCCTAGCTCAAGTGGAAGTAAAAGAAAAATATAAAAACCCACCCTGTATCCAGGAATAGGGAAATATGAATATAGTATTACTCGTATGACCCTATATCGTATACCACAGACAATTAGAAGCTACATACGCTGAATTTAGTATTATTTATTCATAGCACCAAGTCGAATTATAAGACGGTCGGTTGAAAAGTCCAAGTCCAAACACTTTTAGTCATGCATTGAGGGGTTTTGTTTTTTGTTTTAGGGTAGCAGGAGTCGGGGGAGCCTTTGAGTCAGCACTGGTTTTGTTTTGGCTTCCTTTTAAATGTTGTGCCGTAGCCTTGAAACACATTTAATATTTCATTTATATGAATGCCCCTTAACACACACACGCACCAATAAACTTTATTTTTATTTATTACCAGTATGTTGTTGGTAGACCCTCGCATACATTAAATAAAGAAACTCAAACTTTCCGTAATGTTGGGGCTCACTTTATCGATTAACTTTAGTTAACACAGTCTGCACCATTCAATTTTCAGCTATGGAACGTTATAACTTTACCTTGAAAACGAATTTTAGGTGCGCGATAATTAAGGAATATTTGTAGAACCGTTTGAAAAATATTAGAAATTATTTATTTGCGATAACTAAGCGACTTTATCTGAATATCTATTGCGAGCTGAAGTTGATTTTATAAGCAAACATTAACAACTACCAACGAGGGCGGACACTACCGTGTCCAATATCCACAACAACCGCAACCCTAACTAGACCAAGCGCCCCTCCCATGCCCGTTGTCAACAAACACACGGCGAGAGAGCCACGCACGAAGCCCGACGACTACGTGGAATCAATCCAGAAGCCAGCCGGACGGACCAAACCTATTGCACCTGTTCAAGAATACGTGCGCCACTCGGCGGGGTGGAACTTTTTCGGCAGCTAAGAAGTTCTCCTGAAATGAGTGTGCGACTTGAGAGACCCGGGAGAAGAAAGCCTTCGCTCGGTAACTAGGCATGTTGTGTTTACCATGTTTTCGCGTTACCAAAGCAACAAAATGTATTTCAACTTGAACGCGCCAAGTTCCCGGCATTGGTTCTATAACAATCAAGCGAAATGGATGAAGAGACAGGCACTCAGGAGCATGGGATACCGAATAAATCGTTTCTGGAAGAGATTAATTTTCCGGAGCCAGGCATCATTAATCTCGATATGATTAAATCCTCCTACCTGGAGGAGGGTCAGCGAGGTGAGACGCGTCGCTTGCATCAGCTGGAACCGGTGGTCTTGGAACGAATCAAAGAACTGCGCCTGGAGTTCAAACGTGAGTCAAATGAGCTAGTTCATACGAGCTTAAAAGCTTCGCTGTTTGAAAAACTACAAAATAACATTAAACGACATTATAAATTAGTAAGCCGATTTAAAAATAAATATGACACTTCATTAATACTCTTAATACACTTATTTATCACTGTTAAGTTAGCATTATATAAAAAAAATAATTAAATAATTTAAAATGAATATTTATAACGCGGAAAACTCAGATATATTGCGCATCGATCACCTGTGGGTTCTACCAAACCTGACCAAACTCTGTCTCAACTGCAACAAAATTGAAGTAATCGAACACATTGGAATGCTTACTTCGCTCAAGGAGGTCAATCTGAGCTTTAACTATATTACAAAGATTGAGAATCTGGAGTCTCTAGTCAATCTGGAAGTTTTATCGTTATTCAGCAATCGTATAACAAAAATCGAAAATTTGGAAACTCTTGAAAAATTGGTGATTCTCAGCATTGGCAATAATTTGATCGATGATTTGGATGGGGTAAGTTTCAGGTACATTGATTTCATTGACTACATTGACTTATGCTCCTTGACAGATTGATCGCTTGCGCTTTGTCAACAGCTTAAAAGTATTGAATCTCGAAGGTAATCCCATTGCCAGGCTGCCAGATTTGCCATTGTCACAATTTGTAACCGCAATATTGCCGCAATTGAATTACTATGAATATGTTTTTATCAAGGATGAAATGCGGGATGCAGCTCAGAAAAGATTTTAGTAAGATAACGCTTATATAAAAGTATAATGCATTCATTAATTTTTTCTCCTATAGCCGTGAACTGCGTGAGATCGAGGGTAAACAGGAAAAAGAAATACAGGGCCGTGAGACGGAGGCACGGGAACATGCCGAGGCGGAGCGTTTAGCTTCTAGCTTTGTGGAGCATCTGGATGGCAACCAGCTGTATGAGGCCATGTGGCGTGGCGACGAGGATGGCAGAGTGCTCATGCTGGTGGGCGCACAGGCACAGGAGCTGGCCGAGGAGTACGAGAAGGATGTACGTGAGCTAACTCAGAAGATCTACAAACTGGGCTTGGAGCGCTTCAGTGAACGCGATGCGGAAATCAATAATTTTATGGGCAGTCTGCAGGAGGGCCAAGAGCACCTGCAGTCACTGGGCCAAAAACATATAGACGAATTTCTGCAGTACAGGGATAAAACCTTTGAGGAAGCAGGCACCACCCTGCGCCAGTTGGAGAAAGGCGAGGAAGATTCGCCGGAACATTTGCAGCTATGCGAGGCGATGGACACGCTGAATGCTCAATTCGAGGATGAGCTCAATGAGATGTGGCACAATCTCATGGCGCAGGAGTTGCATTTGCATGAGGCAGTTGAGGTAATCTTATAAAATACAAGTTTTATAATCATAAATGACGCTTGTTTTTTACAGGAATCCACGCTGAACTTTCAACGCAGCATTTCTCGCTTAATGGCCAGTTTTGTGGAGGAGGCACAAGCCCTCTTCCTTCAATTGCGTGAAGTCTGTAATCATTTCTCGGAAAACATGATCGTAACAGTATCGCGTTTCATATCGAACAAACTAGCGTTGCATGATCTAAATGCTGTGCCTCAGGAGCTGCGCATATGCATCGATGATCGAGATGCTGTCTTGAAGCTTGTGGACGAGATGAAAGCCTCACACACATTGCGTATTGACGAGAGGGAGGATCGCATGGCCACCCGAAGCAAGGAGTTCATAGATTGCTTGATCGAGAAGCTAAGCAAGTAAGGCCAGGTTGAGTATCTATCAGTAAAAATAGTATTCGTTAACATAATTTTTGCAGGGAGGAAGTCGAACGACATCGTGCTAAGATACTGGAAATTAACTCGTTTATGGAGATGATGACAGAAGCCATATCTAATCTGCCGGAGGAGATCCATGCGGAAGTGCTAATCGAGAAAGCTGCGTAGGCATATGACATCCTAGTCATAACTTAAAGTGTGAGAGTTGGTGTAATTGCATTTCATTTAGTAAACTAAACATTTTTGGGTTGAATCCTGTTCAAGCCGACCTTCTTTGTTATGCTTATGATTATAGATATAATTATAGTTTTAGTTAGTAGCTCTATTTTTCAGACCCTTGATATATATGCCTAGTCCTTCTTGCTTCTGTGGATCTGTAATAAACGACATGAAATTTTCCAATTCTTTTGCACGTTCCTTCACAAAATGCTGCAAGTCAGCAGTCCTGGATTGTTGCTTGCTTAGTGAGCGTGCCAATGGATTGACCTTGTCAAATGTGCCAATAAACTCGGCACACTTGTCTAAGGCCTCCTCCTTGCTGCTGGCAATCTCATCAACAAGGCCAATCTGCAAGGCCTCGTCTGTGGTAAACATTCGTCCCTGGACAAGCGCACGCTCAGCCAAACGACGTGGTAGGACATTCAGATAATTGAACATACAAAATATAGGTGGCACCATTCCGAGCAGGGCTTCGTTTAAGCCAATTGTGAAGTTTGGCATCATTACACGGTATTCACAAGATGTGGCTAGCAAACAACCTCCGGCAGGTGCGTGACCCTGTCAATAAAGTCAGATTTGATTATAAATATAGTAAGGTTAGTTCTGATGAATATTTACATTAATGGCAGCCGCTGTCGGCACGGCGCTGCCATGTAGTGCCATCCAAACGTCCTGCAGTTTAGTCCATAGTAAACGAGCCCTCTCCTTGTCTGGTTTATACAATTCGTATAAGTCGATTCCTGCCGAGAATACTTTCGCATTCGCCTGCAAGTATCGTAAGTGTAAATATCCACATAGAGATCACTTTCTTATGGAACTTACGGATGTTAGTATGAGTCCACGACTTCTGTTCTTCTCTATTTCTTGAATTGATTGATGTAGTTCGTGTAACAGCTCCACATTGAGACTGTTCACGGGGGGTCGGTTCATTGTAAGCGTCGCGATTCCAGTTTTATCATTTACCTCAACAGTTGTCAGCCTTGTCGACACACTAGATAACTGTCTGCCAACAACAGCGGCGCGGGGCAACAGCCTTAAATACATATTTTTTTCCTAAAGAATAATCAAAGTGTAAACAACTCCAAATGACCTTTGGATTCAGTCTTATAAGAAAATATTTTGAGAATTGGGGCTTTGTTTTGTACTGGGAATTGATGGCTATTAATAATGGGAGTGGACAGTCGTGATATAAAACATTTCTTGAACGCACAAACAAATAAACTTTAAATTAACAACTTTGTTTGAAATGAAAACAGGTGATACGCAACCTGTTGCTCTGCTATCGATCTTGAATAATCGATTACTTTCCTAAAGCCATGTCCAAGGTTGCATTTGAATAAGCTTTAACGTCTTTTGTTCCAGAAGCAATAACAAAATTGTTACTTTTGCAAAGTATATTTTAGTATAACAACAAAATCAATACCATTTCCTTATATTATATAGTAATACCCAACCCCCAAACCCTTGTAAATGCACAGATTAACACAGTAAATGCAATTTTTAAATGATTTCTACATATGTACGTATGTATGCAAGCAATTTTTACTTCCTGCTCTTGTTCTTGAGTTTGGCAAGATAGACTTCTAAGCTCTGCTGCATTAGTGGAGAATTTATATACTCCAAGCATTCGCGTAATTGACCTTCAGGATCATCTATCAATGGCTGCACATCCGGCGCACGAAACTGTCGCTTGGTCAGTGCTCTAGCTAGGGGATGCGTTGTCGCAAAGCTTTCAATGAATTCGGCACATTTACACAGCGCCTCAGTCTTGTTATTTGCCACTTCATCAATGAGATTCACTTGCAAGGCTTCCTCCGTGCTAAATAGCTTGCCTTGTAAGAGTGCACGCTCGACGATGCGACGCGGCAAGACGCTTAGATACGTCATCACTATAAACGGTGGCACCACATAGCCAAATTTTGTTGCATGGATGCCGATGCTAAAGCCCGGCAACATGACGCGGTACTCGCAAGCCGCAGCCAGCACACAACCCACCGCAATTGCGTGACCCTGTTGAGTGGAAAGAGTTCCGGATTAACCGCTAGTTCAGCATTGGAACTGAACTTACGTTTATGGCCGCTGCTGTGGGCACACTGCATTGGTATAGAGACAGCCACATGTCCTGTAGTGTTCTCCAGAATGCCACCAAGCGCTCTTGATTCGGTTTGTACAGCTCATTGAGATCCAGGCCGGAAGAGAACACTTTATCGTTGGACTGTCACACAAATTGAATAGTAACTAATGAAAGGAGCAGTCAGTAGAAGAGCTCACCGATGTCAGTATGAGACCTCGACTCTTGTTGCACTCAATCTGTTTAATTGACTCGCCCAGATCTTGCAGCAATTCCAGGTTACAACTATTTACTGGTGGCCTGTTCATTGTGAGAGTCGCAATTCCGGTTCTATCGTCCACTTCAACCATGGTCAGCTTGGCTGCATTGCCCATGGATCTGCATACGCAGGGCAACAACAATTGGCGTTTGCCAAAATGCAATAGTTTTGCTTGGCTACGCAGCATTTTAGAGACTGTTGATCACATGATACAAATGAAATAAGGTCATCGCCTGTGCACACATGGATTAGATAAAAATGCCGTCACAACATTGCTGTGATACACGCAAATGACGTCACTGCCTCTAGCGTGCAAGAGATCTTCATATCCACTTTGTACCATGTGTTGATCACACAGCAACTAAATTTGTTCCATTCCGTTGTTTCACTACTACTTAGTGGAGACTAGAACCAAACCAAAGACACAATCCCCATGGCAGGAATGGCAATCTGCGGGAAAACTATTTAGTGTCTAATAAAACGACACAAGTGTTTTATTGTATGTTAAAAAACTGTAAATAAAAATTATTACAAATTCATTGGCAACATTTTCAGTTCTTGCTCTTCTTCTTTTTCAGACTTTCTAGATATATGCCCAGGCCTTTTTGAACAGCGGGTTGGTTAACAAAGAACAAAAACTTCTCCAGATCTTTAGCCCGCTCGTTTTCCAACTCGTCCAATTCTGGACCTCTGAATTGATGTTTGGTTAGCGAACGTGCTAAAGGATTGACTTGCGCAAATGTGCCAATAAACTCGGCACACTTGGCCAGAGCCTCCTCCTTACTGTTGGCAAGCTCATCTACCAGACCGATTTGTAGGGCTTCCTCTGTTGTAAACATTCGTCCTTGGTTAAGCGCACGCTCAGCCACACGACGCGGCAGGACACTTTCGAAGGATGTCATAAACCATTTTGGTGCCACAATTCCAAGCTTAGTTTCGTTCAGACCAATTGTGAACTTTGGCAACATTACGCGATATTCGCAAGCTGTGGCCAGCAAGCAGCCTCCGGCAGGTGCGTGTCCCTGCCATAGAAAGTGAGATTTGAGTATATAGTAAAGAAATACATTGAATTTGGAATATTTACATTAATGGCAGCTGCTGTTGGCACGCTGCTGCCGTAGAGGGCCAACCAAACGTCCTGCAGTGCAGTCCAAAATGCCTTAATTCGCTCCTTATCTGGCTTATACATTTCAAGTATGTCCAGGCCGGCGGAGAATATTGTAGGATTTGACTGAAAAAATAGTTTAATGTAGGTATAGGAGTAACTTATGGAATACATGTATCCATCTTACAGAGGTCAGTACAAGGCCACGACTTTTGTTGCCCTCTATTTCCTCAATTGACTGATGAATATCCCGCAAGAGTTCCAAGTTGAGACCATTTACGGGCGGACGGTTCATCGTAAGCGTCGCAATGCCTGTTTTATCATTAACTTCCACAGTGGTCAGCTTTGCAGCATTGGACATGTGTCGGGCGAGTCCTGTAGTGCGGGGCACCAGGCTCAAAAGTTTTGAACGCATCATTTTTCTTAAATGGAAATTTTCTAAACATGTAAACAACTAAAAATGACCTTTGGACAGGGGCTAATTTTAAGGTAAGTACTATAGGTTAGTGCATATTTATAGAATATCTTTCGTTCTGGTGCTAGTTTGAATTAAATGAACTTAAATATTTGTTAATTTTAGGTACATAAGTAGATATTTTCAATAAAAATACCTGGATATTTAAATTTGTAATCAAAACAGCTGTTACAGAACCTGTTGCACTGCTGTTGATGTTGAGCTAATCGATTACAGTTATGGCTTGTGTCAGGGCTGCAAGATTTTAACTGGTTCATTTCAATTCCTTTTCGATAACTTCTTTTAATATGTAAATACGAATATATATATTTTATTGCAAAACAATTTAAAATTGCTTACTAGCATAATATGGTTTCCTCTTACATACAAAATTGCATAAATAACCTTAACGGCAATATACTGCATTGTAGGACTAAAAGAACTAGTTTCGCAAAGTGAACAAAGTGTAGACAGGCAATATTCATATCGTATAGCAACATTGCATTTTGACGTTTACTTTACACGTCACTACGCAGCGGCTGTCACTTTGCCGATTCGACTGCCTTCGTGTACGCTTTACGCTTATTCTTCGTTGTCGTTGGCCTGGCTGGTTCGCTGTAACTTTCACTAGCGCGTTTCGCATAAAACACATACAAATATTCACAAAAATGGGCTCTGGCAAGCAACAGAAAGTGCAATCATCTGGTTTTACCAAGGAGGAGGAGCTGCTGCTTCAGGACTTCAGCCGCAATGTCACCACCAAATCGGCAACAATATTTTACGGCAACGCTTTCATCGTCTCCGCGCTGCCCATATGTAAGTACCTTAAAAGTGACACGTTGTTGATTTTGATACCCTTGCAGAGGGCATTATAAGTATGTTAGGGAATGTGTAAAGCATTTATGTAGGTCTTTCGGGCCAGCTAATGTCTATATATTGCTTATCAGGACTAGAAATTAAGTCGATATAATCTGGCCCGTCTGTCTGCCTGTTTTTAACCGGAGTATAGTCAGTTTTCAAGTTATTATAATTAAAGTTGTTTCAAATGCTTCTGTTTGCTGGTCTCAGGATATATTTCGGAACGGAACAGATCGGTTCACTATATAATATAGCTATAATAGAAACGTTAAGTCAAAAAAGCAATTTTTGTGTGAAAAAGTAATTGCTTTGCAATAAACCTACTCAAAAGTTAATCATTTATGTAAATTTAAAGTTTAATCAAGCCAAACTCGGCAATTTGATTAAAATAAGTCTATACTATATCCTTTAGCTGCCATATGTGCAATCAGTCGATTAGTGAGATAATTGAGAATTTCTCATGATTTTATATACTATAATAGCTTAGCCAAATATGATTCCAGTCCGCTTAGAACATTATATAGTAGCTGCAATAGAAACGATCCTCAAAGTTGCAGTTTTAATAAGCATCTCTGCAAGGAAATTTAGATCTTCAGCAAACTGTAGCTGTTTTCATTTGTAAATTGAATTTTATTCGTATTTTAGGGCTCTTCTGGCGCATCCACAACATGGATCTGTGGCCCAGCTCCATACTGTTTGTGCTGGTGACCGCTGCTAGCACCTACTTGATGGCCACTGCCTACAAGAACATCAAGTTTCAGCTGAAGCACAAGATTGCCGTGCGTCGCGAAGAGGCTGTTACGCGCGAGGTGAACCGTCAGCTGGGCGATGACAAGAAGGTCACGCGCAAGGAGAAGGACGAGCGCATACTGTGGAAGAAGAACGAAGTTGCTGATTATGAGGCTACCACATATTCGATTTTCTATAACAATGCCATCTATCTGGCTATCATTATCTTCATCAGCTTCTTTCTGCTGAAGAATGCCACGCCATTTGTGAACTATATCTTCTCCATTGGCATTGCAAGCGGTGTCCTGGCGTTATTCTCCACCAGCGCCCAAACGAACTGAAACAATTTCATAGTTTTTCTTTGTACTTGCATGTACTCGTAATGTTAGGCACCATTTAGAGATTTTTAACATAACAGCGAGCAACAAATTCCATTCATCACTCGTATGCGGATATTTTAGCAATTTTGAAAATGCAATTTTTATAATGAATTGTTGTCTTTCTTGTAGAAAGCTATAAACCCTTCTTTTTGCAAAATGTTCAAAATAAATTTGTAAAACACGAAACAGACAAATGAAAACAATTGTAATCAGTCCATAATTCTATATATTTCAATCAAAATGCCTAATCTAATCATAAAAGCGGATGTAGCATGGCTTAAACAGCCTCGAGCAGCAAGGCGATGCCCTGACCACCACCGATGCAAGCGGAACCGATGGCGTACTTGAGTTTCTTGCGCCTGCAAGAGTTTAAAAAATAAAAGTGTTTAAAATGGAGTTTAGGGAAAGTTCATAAATTACAAAAACTTACTGCAACTCGTGCACCAGATGTCCAGTAATGCGAGAGCCACTGGCGCCCAATGGATGGCCCAAGGCAATGGCACCGCCATTCACATTCAGCTTGCTGGGGTCCAGCTTCAGGGCTTCGGCACAGGCGAGCGTTTGTGCGGCAAAGGCTTCATTAATCTGCATAAATCAAGTTTTCGTCATATATAAATGTTGTCTTAGTTTTGCATTTAGAGACGCACCTCAATCAGATCAATGTCCTCCAGTTTCTTGCCGGCAACCCTGAGCACATTCTGTATGGCTGGCACTGGTCCAATGCCCATAATCTCTGGCTTGACGCCCACGAACGAGAAGGCAACGAGGCGTGCGAGCGGCTTCAGATTGTACTCCTTGAGTGCCTCCTCGGAGGCAACCACGACGGCAGCAGCGCCATCACAAATGCCGGATGCAGTGCCCGCCGTGACAGTGCCGTTCTTCTTGAACAGGGACGGCAGCTTGGCCAGGCCTTCGATGGTGGTCTTGGGACGTGGATGCTCGTCCACCACAAAGTCAACCTCCTTGCCCTTGACCTTCAGTTTAATGGGCGTAATTTCGGCATTGAAAGCACCCTCCTGTTGTCCCTTCTCCCAGTTCTTTTGGGAACGCAGCGCGAACTCATCCACACGCTCACGGGATATCTTGTACTGATCGGCCAAGTTCTCAGCCGTCAGTGCCATGGGCAGCTTGCAGTAGGTATCAGTGAGACCCGCCCACAAGGCATCCTCCAGATTGTAGTTGGCACCCAGTGTGGTGCCGAAGCGCATATTCCGGGCAATGTATGGAGTCTGGGACATGCTCTCCACACCACCAGTAAGCGCCACCTTGGCACCACCCACCAAAATGTCCTGAGCTCCATTTACGATCGACTGGAAGCCGGAGCCGCACAGCCGATTAATGCCCAGCGCTGGCTTCTCAATGGGCACACCACAGTTGAGGCCCACATGGCGTGGCACGTAGATGCCATCCGTGGAGGAGGACTGCAATAGAATTGTGAAATCAGCCAAGTTCTCTTTTAAAAATCAAAATATTAAATCTACTCAACCTTTGGACCTAAAAAGAACTTTGTTTTTCGTAGCCCTCAAAATTTTTACAGAAATCTATTTGCGTTTAATAAATTCCTTAAGAAACTAGCCTAAGTGCTCAAGAGGGAGGAGAATGAAGGTCGTGCTTGCTTGTAGAAAATATCTTATTGAATAACTTGGGTGTTCGATTTACGATGCTTATGAAATATTAAGCTAAAATGTGTACCAATAAAATCAATGAAAACAAGTAAGAATGCTCTAGTCGAGTATACCCGACTATTATCCGATCGATTCGAAATTTGGTCAGTAGATTAAGAGTGACCCAAGCATTATATCTACCAAATCCCAACCTTTAAAATTGTGGCTGTAAAACGTTTTTATCAAATTGCGGGGGTGAGATATATGAAATCGGAAACAACCTTGATCTGTGTATTGTATACAGGCACCTAACATTACAAATTTGGTGGCTCTAGCTATTATAGTTGCTGAGATCGAGGCGTTCATACGGACAGAGAGACGGACATGACCAAATCAAATTTTCTTTTGATACTGATCAAAAATATATATACTTTATACTATAAAGTTTATAGGGTCGAAGAGATCTCCTTCTGCAAATTACATACATATACACCACCTTTACATTTAGTACCCCCTTTTCACCAATTTTATGGGTACAGGGAGTAAATATAAAGCTTTATTTGTAGAATTGCGATTGGACAAAAGCTCAAAGTTTTCAGAATCTTGATGGTCTGCAAGAATTTTGAGCTTGTGGTCTGAGAGATATTGGTAGATCGACTTGGTTATAAATGCTGATCAACTATATATGTACATACATTTAATTGAATCAGAGATAACACATTCTATATGTTATACATTTTTACTCACTTTAAATGGGTAAAGTGTATTAAAAGAAATTCAACAAAATAAAATTCCATCAGGTCTATTCCGGATTCCACTTTTGGAAGGATAAAATGTTCCCGTTTTCACTTTCTACAATATTTTGAGGATTGAGTTTATGTTTTTAACTCACTAGCTCAACGGGTATAATAATAATCGAAACATTTAAGAGAAAGCTTGTTCGCAAATTCTTGAGAAAAGTGGAAATCTTAACAGGACGGAATATTTATAATCTAATGATTCTCAAATTTAGTTGACCCCGTGGAACTTACAGCAATCACGTTGCCCACGATAACCGTGTCCACTTGCTCGCCCTTGAGACCCGCCGCCTCCAAAGCTGCCTTGGCTGCCGTCGTCTGCAGCTGCGTCTGGTTGATGTTCTTCAGGGCGCCACCGAAGGTGCCAAAGGCTGTGCGCTTGGCGGCCACGATATATATGCCTGCAGTACAATAATATCACAAGATATGAATTGCTGTTATATCATTATATATGTATGTACATCATAACATTTATCATTATATTTAATCAGGCAATGTTAACAAAAGTAAATGTTGCTTTCATTCAACAGGTCCAAAGTGCAGATTTCCCTTGCCGGTGCTTGCGTTCGGTCCAGAGAGGGGGGAACTAGGGGCAGCGACTGCGGCAACAGATACGCCATCAACAAGTCCAAAGTTCATTTATAAAATAGTACACTTGTGGCATTAATTGGTGCCATATTGAAAGACAACTCTTATACCTTTCGTTACTGCGGACATCTTTCTTTAATTTGCACTGTCTTTACAATCGAGTATATGGAATATTTATTAGATCTTTTACAAATGTATAAGACTGAAACACTCCGCAGCACTGCTAGGAACAAACTCTCGATGACAACTAGAAATCAACTTGCTGCCGGCCGAGTTAAAGCTTAAAAGCTCCGCCTCCGCCTCGCTGCAAAGCTTTTTGGCGGCAAAAAAAGCCAAACAAGCAACATTTCAGCTGTTTTATGCACTGAGCCAAAAGGCGCAAGAGTATGTGTAGCATATAAAAGACATCCCGTCGACCTTTGGGAAAGTCTGTTATATTTGTTATTTATGAACTTTTTTTGTTTTTCTAAATTACTATAATTTTTGCTAATTCCTATAATTGTATTATTCTGCATATTCATATGTTAAAAACTAAATAAGGCCTAATCTTTAACAACAATAATAGATTAGCTTTTGATAGATAGATAGATTAGCTTTCATAAGGCTGATTACTATTACGCCATATTATTTAAATTATAAATAAAGACATCGATTTCCAAAAAAAATAAAACAATTCAAAAGATTTTTCTGTGCTGCTAATAGTAATCTTTAGAAAATAGACTGGAAAAAATGTATTAATAGTTTTTTCGATCCTTGTTACTCAGATCAAGCTGAATACGAAGACTGAGTAGATATTCATTGAGAATCTAGAAACAACAATAGAATTAAAGCTGAAAATACACAGATCCAGGGTGTAACTTAAATGTTAAACCATGCGATAGCAAAGTCCCTAGTTATTATTAAGCTAGATCCTTAGTTATTCATCTTTAGATTTCCTGTGGTTCTTCCTGATATAAAATGTAATAAATTCAAACGTCATCTGTATCGTCTGTCCTTAGACCAAACACTATATTAATATTTGTATTATACTTATACAATCATTAATTATTTGATATATTAACATACCGTGCTGTTTTCGTTTCCGAGATCTTTTTATTCCAAATGGTTTTCGATTTCGTGTTCGCGTTTCCGTATGAACTTTCAACCATCTCACCATTTATTCGCATTTTACTGGATCAAATGCGAAGAGTATTCAATAGTTTTAAGCATTTCTGATACAAATGAATCCTTCCTTTATTACTGCAGTTTCGGAGATAAAGTAATATCCAAAGTAATATATGAATCGAATTTAATTGTTGTCCCTTAAAGCTCAATTCAATATCAAGTATACAAGTAATTTGTGATCTTTAAGCGGCGACTTTAATCTTTTGTTAATTTAAGAAAGTTTTTGAACTTAAGCTAGAATTTGTATATTCAATACATTTACTTAAATAAAACATGCATATGTAAATGCGGAAATTAAATGATATACTTGTCACTAGGGCAGAGCTAGGAAAAGCAATATAAAACTTAAAGCGGTCGTATTAAAGAAATTGTCTTCGATATTGATATTAATAGCAAAAGTAAGATAATTTTTGTTTAATGTATGTATTTCTTATAAAAATGTGGTCATATGATGCGATCATCATCTCTACGGTGAGTTGGATATATCCATGTTGTCAGACTTCTCAATGCTGACCGATTTGCGGGAAATCTTGACGTCCACGTCCTCCGAGATCGATTTGAGTTTGCGTGCGTCTGGAGTGCGCGAGCGTCGTCGTGAAGATGATGAGGATGACTTTGAGGAAATCGTGGGTACATCTTTACTGCGGCTGGAACTTGACTTGCTGCTCACAATTGGTGGAGATGGGGAGCTGCGTTTGCTGCGCGAGCGTGGAGAGCGTGCGCGATGCGACTTCTTGCTACGCTCACGGGATCTGGAGCGTTTGCCGTTGCCACTGCTGGCACCGCCACCACCACCGCCGCCGCCGACACCATGTGAGCGTGAACGGTGTGTACGGGATGAGCTGCGACGATGTCGTGATCTGGAGCGCTTGCCGCGCGACCTGGATGAGCGCGAGTGCTTGCCGCCACGTGAGCGTGAGCGGCGCGAGCGTGAGCCGCTGCGACGATGACGCGAACGCGAGCGTTTGCTGCGCGATCGCGAGGCGTGCTTGCCGCGGGAGCGCGACCGATGCGATCTGGACACACTGCGTCGTGAGGCAGAGCGGCGTCGCCGCCGCGAGGTGGAGCGATGCGAACGGGAGCGACTGCTGGTGCGCCTCTCCCGGGAACGAGAGCGTGAGCGAGAGCGTCGCCGCTTGTCCTTGGCCAGCATGCCAATGACAGGATCTATGGCGGCCGATATCATGCTCTGTGCTTCCTTAACAATCGTCATGGCCTCCTCAATTTCCGCCTGGGCTGCCTCATTAGATTTGGCCTCCGGTTTTGTGATCGAGTACGTCGAATGGTAGACACTCAAGTGGCCGCCCTTGAACTCCTGGCCCTGCAGACGCAGCGCGTGTATAACGCTTGTCTGCTCACAGAACTCAATCATACAGAACGTCTTGTTATCCTTCTCCGCCCAGCGTGCATATTTAACCTCGCCGGCGCGCTGAAAGCATTCCATTAGGTCGTCCAGGCGCCACTCGTTCCTCACATCGCACACAATGATGGTTCGTCGAATTTCCTCGATTTTGCGCGCATCGTAGAAGGAGGGCAGCGCTGGATATTCAGGCAGATTGAATTCGATCAGCTTGGGATCGTACGTCTTGATAACCTGCTGCGGCAACTGGCCTTCAATGCGATTGATCACCTCCGGCGGTAGCTTGGAGTCCGGCTTTTGCAGGCCCGGCACAATGGTGCCGTTCTTGAGCATCTCCAGTGCACGGTACTCCTCGGGTATGGCCAGGACCGGTATGACAATTAGCGCCCGGTCAATGAAAACGGTATTGGTCAAATGTTGGGCGATCGGCACACTGGTCGTCTCCGTGTACTTCACATAGCAGATGCGCGACTGCACGGGACAGGAGACATCCCGTATTGTGGGGTACAGTCGAATCTCTTCGATTTTGCCAATGTTGCCGAACAACGTTTGCATTTGATCTTTGGTGGCCTGCGGCGCAATATTGGTCACCTGTATAACACGCGGTGTATTGCCGCCAGCCATGTTTGCCACTTTTTTGCTTTAACAAACTTGATAAAGATGTTAGTTTTTGGCAAAAATATAAATATTCAGTTAACCTCACACAAGTGAAAAAAATCTACAAGGGCTGCACAGGGCGTCGCGAAAATTTCGATTGGTCGACAGGGCTAGCAACATCGATAACAGTTTGGCACTATGAGCACGGCTGTCACATGTGGTACAATTGTACCAAAGCTGGTACATTATTAATTCATTGGTACAAAGCAGTTAGTTTCTTACCAAATTGGTTTTTATTATTTTAATGGGTGCGCTTATTTAGAATTTTAGCAAGAAAAATTATCTTCAGAGGGGGTACAATTAACTCCTTTTTTAATAGGGTACTAGTCCCAAAACTTGCGCAATTTTAGTATTGAAAGGATTATATTGATATGAGTACATATAAAAATAGACAAGCTAAAGCTCAAACAATAAAAGAAATAACGTCAAAATTCCAATTGACTATTGTAATAAAAAGAATAAGTTTTAAGACTTTTAAATATGTAAAAACTCCAATTTTTCTACTGAATTGGTACTTTTTGGCTTGGTTTAAAATATTTGTTGACGCAACCGTTATCGACAATGATTTCGATTAAAAGTAGTTTGCAACTGGAAGTACCGATTGTTTGTGTGAATTGTGAATGCAAAAGTTGTAGAAAAATTACTCCAGTAGATGTTAAAATTTAAACTAATTGCAAATATTATTTCTAAATAAAATCAACAAACCTCGCCCAGACATGTCGGAAAGCCCAGCGCCATCTGTTTCCAAATCAAGTCTAAACGATTTGCGTCAGTTTCGTATAACTAAGAATGCAGCTGCCGCAGCCACCCTGGGGAAAACTGGTAGGCATTCAGTTGATTTGTGTGAATTATAGTCTCGCTGACAGTGAAGGTGCTTAAAAAAAAAAAACAATGCTGCATTTCAGAGCGCGTGCCAGGCAAGAAGCGCATCCAAGTGATGGCGGACAGTGATAGTGACAGCGCAGACTGCCAGACGCCCAAAAAGCCGAAATTGCAATTGACTGTCAAAGAAAAAGAAGAACGTTACATGGCAGCCGCTAAAATAATGCCCCAATATGATACAATGGTAAGTATCACGTTTGTGTTAGTGTTGCTCTTTATTTCATTCGCCGCGCGGTCGCGGGGGTAACGCGCGCGTCACTTACATGTGTTCGGAATGGCGATTCGGGCCCGGCATTATAAACAGCTGTTGCAACAGTGGCGTCGACAAAAGGGGTTACGTACACATGGTCTGCGTAGGTCAGGAATTTCAAAATGTTCACAAAAATATATAATTAAATAATTAAAATCAATACTTCAGTTACATGCTGTAAAATTTCAAATATTGCTTAATATATAGTTTGATTCAAATAAAATTTAAAACAATTACCCCGTAAATAATTTATTTTTCTAGTTTAAATTTTACGTTAAAAATTAAGATTTAACACTTTATAATCACTTTTATTTGATTTTTGATTTCAACTTTTCAAATAAACATTGCAAAGTACTTTAAATTTTAAATTAAAAATTAAAAACTCGGATATTTTTAGCGTATTCATAATTTAGACACAATAATATAATTCTATATTTTATTTTATTAGGTATATATTATAGGTTCATAATTTTTATACAATATGAGCATTATTACTTTATATTTATAAACTTTAGATATAGTGTAGATAGGAGTTGCCTTTCAGTTTTTTCTTGAAATACATTCACCCTATTCGTAATATATTTCTTTCCCCATATTCCCATTTATATATTAAAATAACACAAACACGTAAGGTATGCAGTCAAGTCTTCACAGAAGTGAAAGCTGTTTTCATACAACTATGGTTTTTATGATAGCACTTTGCTAATCTATTTATATATTTATTTTAGGCTATTCAAGACTCCTTGTCACGAACAAATTGGGATGTTGCGGCCGCCATTCGTTATCTGAAGGAACACTGTAAGCCAAAGATGCAAAATGGTCCCTTGAATAAGCCTAAACTGGCGTCTAGCTCAAATGGCAGCGGCTCAAAGACGCATGCCAAGCTGAGCAGCAACGATTCGGACTACGATAACTCAGATGATGATGATGTCAAACAGTCCAAGGATCAGGTGTATGACAGCGACGACAGTGACACCGAAATGGCAACCCAAATGACCGGACAACGCAAGAAAGTGTTTCAGTTCATGAATGGTGCCAGCATCGTGGAACTGCAATCGGTGAAGACACTCTCCGAGAAGAAGGCAGCGGCACTTATTGAGTTGCGGCCGTTCAGCGATTGGGCTAATTTGCGACAGAAACTGGAGGCAAATAGATTATCGGCTGATCTGCTTAATTATGCACAGGATCTGATCAACAAACAGAACCTCGTTGCCACTATACTAAACAAATGTAACAGTATGGTAAATCGCTTGGAGACGGCTATTGCGAACGGTTCCGGCCTTGTGGATCAACCCCGGAGTCTAAGCAGCAAGTGGGTGTGCCCATATCATACCCTATATCAGTTTCCAATTCCACACATTTAAAAACAGTAAACCGCACCGAAATGCTTGTTCACTAAATTGAAAAAAACTTAAAACCTAGTTTTACTTTGTTTTAGTTTTCCGTATTAGAAACTTTTAATAAGAAATATTTGTTTCCGTGCTTTAAAACCTTTATAAATACTATGCTAATTTTATATATATACTTTTCTAAGATTTTGTTTATAAGCAGGAATGCAACATTCTTTGCAATTTGGAGTAGAGCAAGTCGGTTAAAAAAAGTAATCACTTTCAAATTACATACTAAGCCAATCAATAGTGGTTCGGAAACTTTAATCAATGCAATTTTCTTGAATTTTAAATATAGTTTTGATATAATCTAACTTATTATATTTCTTTTACAGCTTGCATTTGGCGGACTATCAGGTAGTTGGTCTCAATTGGCTGACGGTCATGCACAAGCAGGAAATGAATGGCATCTTGGCCGACGAGATGGGTCTGGGCAAGACCATACAGGTTATAGCGTTTCTGGCTTATCTGAAAGAAAATGGCCTCAGCAAGGGAGCACACTTAATTGTAGTGCCTTCGTCGACGCTGGATAACTGGGAGGCTGAAATGTCAAAATGGTGTCCCAGTTTGAACGTTGAAAAGTATCACGGCTCGCAGGATGAACGGCGAAGAATGCGCATACGCTTTGCCAAGGATGGCTTTACTGGCTTCGATGTGCTACTTACCACGTAAGCTATTGTAGCTTTATCTTTATTTACTTGATGCTTAATCTATGTTTTGTCCAGCTACCATATAGTTGGATCCACGCCGGAGGAGCGTAAGATGTTTCGCGTTTGCAAGTTGCATTATGTTATATTTGATGAAGCTCACATGCTGAAGAACATGACGACACAACGTTATATTAATCTTATTACAATAAATGCTGAGATGCGCATTTTGCTTACCGGTACGCCGCTCCAAAACAATCTGCTGGAGTTAATCTCGTTGCTCTGCTTTGTGATGCCCAAATTTTTTGCTAAGAGCATTGAGCACGTCAAGTCTTTGTTTGTAAAGGTGAGTTGAGCGTGTGATCCGCCAATTCGCCAGCTCTATTTTAACGTTATTTCATGGCCTTGCAGAAAATTAAATCCGATGCTGATCAAGAGGAGGTATCACAGTTCCAAGAGACCCAAGTGGAGCGCGCCAAACGCATCATGAAACCATTTGTGCTTAGGCGTCTCAAAAAGGATGTGCTTAATAATTTGCCCCAAAAGTACAGCTATGTGGTAAGTAAGCTGTAAATCAAATCATATTGGCAGCTTTTAACTTCATATGAATAGATAAACAACTAAAGAATAACATCAATCTGCATTTCTTAAGGAAAAAGTTCCGATGAGCGCCTCACAAAAACAATACTATATGGAGTTGGTTGAATATTATTCAAACAACAAGGGTGAGGTGTGTGGCAGCAGCGAACGTGCTGGAATAACAATAATGATGGAAATGCGACGAATGGCCAATCATCCGCTTTTAATGCGACACTACTTCACTGACGACCAGTTACGGGGCTTTGCCAGACGTCTCGCGCGCGTTAATTCCTATAAGAAAAATAATGAGCAATATATATTCGAGGAGTTGGCAATTATGTCAGATTTTCAGGTGTATCAGCTGTGCAACAAATACGTAAGTAACATAACAGCATTATAAAGTACAAAGCTAAGGTTTCGGGTTTTATATTTCATAGGAACTGTATGATGTAAAGATACCAAACAATTTAATATGTGATTCTGGAAAATTTATGTATCTGGACACGCTGTTGCCCAAACTGAAAGCCGAGGGGCATCGTGTGTTGCTTTTTAGCCAGTTCACCATGATGCTGGACGTTATTGAAGTGTATTTAAAAATCCGAAATCATGGATTTTGTCGATTGGATGGCGCCACAGCTGTTAAGGAGCGACAAGATCTCATCACTGACTTCAATGTCGATGACAATATATTTGTATTTCTGCTATCAACAAAGGCCGGCGGTGTCGGCATCAATTTGACTGCAGCGGACACCTGCATAATTCACGACATTGACTTCAATCCTTACAATGATAAGCAAGCTGAGGATCGCTGTCATCGCATGGGACAGATGCGTCCGGTCAGTATATACCGTTTGATATCAGAGAGCTCCATTGAAGAGGGCATTTTGATGGCTGCCGAAGAGAAGCTAAAACTGGAAAAGGATATTACGTCCACGGAGAAGGGTGTAGAGGTACATGAGCAGCGCTGCGTAGTTAAATTGTTAACCATGGCGTTGGGACTTGACAAGCATGAGGAGGAGCAACTTAATAACTCATTAAATAGTTCATTGGGAACGCCAGCAAAGTAGTTTATTTAAGCAGTCGCTTTTAGCGGCTCATTTTCCATTTTTTTACTGTTTTTAGCGTATTTTTTAATTAAAATTATGGAGCCTTTTGCTCGTTTCATTTTCGTCTAATTATAAGAATCAATATTGTATTAAATTATATATTAAATTATATTCACATTTAAGCACAGTTAATGTCTATTTTCAATGCAGTTAAATGAGTTAAGACGCAACAAAATGAAGCTCTACCCGCAAATAAATTGACAATTGAAGGAGAATGCATTTTTAATAAAACATGCCGTGAAATGATAAGAAATCTTTAAGGAAATGTAAGACGAATATCTAAAAAATTTAAGTTCAATAAATCTTTCAATTAGGTTCGTTTATACAGGTATATTAATTGGATCAGTCAGTGTACTGACTAGAATCGTCTAAAAAATATTATAAACCAAACACAATCAATTCAAAAATATACCTTTAAATGCCAAATCAGCTAAGAGACTATGTCGTGACTAAAATGACAATCTACGTGAAATTGGTTTAAGTACTGAAAACTAGTTGGAAATACCAAGCTTTATTATACATTACTAAAGGAACAACTAGTTTTTTATTATGTTATTTTATTTTTTTCGATCTTCACGTAATATGTTACTGGAAAGTGCGATTGTAATATTTTTTCGACCTACCCATATTACATATTTAAAGTTGTCAAGGTTCTTGCGAGTCTTATTCTAAAGATAAGTGTGGAAACATTTTGCTATCAAGTTAAACATGTAAATAATTATGTAGTTCGCACAGAGTTGAATTCTTTTTATAATAGATGACAAGTATTTCTTCAATTTATGTGCATATTGTATACGATGATAAATTCATTTGAATCATTTGAACGAGTTGAGCGAATCCAAGACAACTCGACAACCCTGAAATGAGAGAATTGCTTGCGCTCTCGATTTTGTTGCACTCTCTTTATAAATAAACGCACTCATTTCGAGAGATCATCAAGCAGGGCGGCTCTCGCAAACAGATTTGAAGAGCTTTTCACTGCGGCGGCGATTCATTAAGATTTAGTCTTTAACTGAACGCTCGCGCCGATGATTTAATTTTTAAGTTAAAACGCTGATTTTGTACCAAGTGTAGCAAAAAAAACGATACTCACATTACCTACCATATATACATAATTTTACAATTGTGCGCATCAAAATCATTGAACAATTTGCAATATTTAAAAGTAATATCGAACAAATTAAGCGCAATCTGAATAAATTGAATGAATAATTGCAACGAAAGTAAACGTATGTAATAAATGCAATAAAAATCGAAAGTTTTATGTGATTTTCAAATACGTATATATATATATATTTATATGAAAAATTGTGCAGCACAGTTGGTAAATTCTATTTGATTTAGCTCTAACGACTCGTTGGCTATTATGTGATTCATATTGAGTACATACATATGTACATATATAAGTTTTTTGGGCGTTCAGACAAGCCGAATTATATTTATAAATAGCAGAGGAGCGCTCGCCAAACGGAAATCATATTGGTCCAATACAAATAGTCACACAATAAGAATAAATAATACCAATTCATTTGAAAAGCAATATATATGTTCTTGGCGAAAATCAACAAAAAAAAGAAACCATAAATTAATAACGACGTCATAGCGGAAACGGAAGAATCTAGCCGCACCTCAGTAAACTGCATATATGCTATATAAAGCGTATAAGTATAGATACATATAGCATACATATGTATATGTATGTATAGTGTATTTATATGTATGCGGCACATGTGAACAATTCGCAAAATAAATCTAAGAATATATATATGTATGTATGTATGTGGCTACAACGCAGAATTTGAAGAAAAACAAAAGCGCGTGCAAGAGCAAACATAAAAATAAATTAATATCCATGTCTATTATACATGCCATATGTCTGTGTGTGTGTTTGTGTGAGTAATAGCTGAGAGAACTAACGAGCGATCTAAAAGAAAAACGAAAGAAACTACAAAGTAAAAGAAACGAAAAGTACGCGAATAAACACAAAAAACAATTGACAAAACGAGCTAAGAAGTAGCGTAAAGCAACAAACCAAAAATAGACAAACAGATAGCAGAAGACGACGTCAGCGTCAACGGTGCGTATACTTAACCAACAGTCGACAGCCCAACCACCCGCCCGCCCGCTCATTGACTCACCCACACTTGCTCTCTCTCTCTCTCGTAAACAGCTGCTCAGCAACACTAACAAAAAATAGAATGAAAATAATAAAAACAGCCGCGCCAACTGTAAAGAACAACAAGACAATCATCAATTGTTTCTGCGCTGCTGTATCTGATCCAATCTCCCACTGTGTGTGTGTGTCTGTATGATTGTGTGTGAGTGTGTGTGTGAGTGAGCATGTGTGTGAGTGCGACGATCCAAAAAAAACTAAACACTTACTCATAGTTTCTATAAGGCATTGCCTGACAGCGTATCATAATTAAAATTTGTTGTTTTTGGTTTTATTGTTAGCCGTAGTTTGTGCCGAGCATAATTAAACGACACACGACGAGCGTATAGTATCTATAAAGTTATTGAATATATGTATATATATACGGCATACATATCTATACGAATTACAACAACAAAACGAAGACGACAACGCGAAACAAATCCATAACGACGATTCTTAATCTAAAGAACTAGAAAGAGAGAGACACAGAATTAGAAGAAGGCTAAAGAGTGTGCAACAGCGAAGAGAATAAAAGAAGCATATAAACAATAGCTAAACAGCAACGAAACCCAAAATTATTGGAAGAATTACAAATTGCATCAAAAGGTGAGTAGAATTGGTATTCCTAGTTACTTAATAATCGTCACTTAGTTATAAATACCATCTGAACTCAAGTGGGACTCGTTTAAAGGTTAATGGAAACGTTTTTATCTAAAAATTTATAATAGTATATCAAGAATCTATCTAAATGCCTGTTACTCATCATCAGTCACTGCAAACCCAATCATTTTTATAATGAACTTTGCAAATAGTTTTTATTCTAGCAGAACTTTTTATAAAAGTTGAAATTCTTCATAGTTTAGATTGTAGACAAACTAAAAAGGTTTGGTTAATTGCATATTTACACAGAAGAGGATGTTATTATAATAATATTATATACTAAAGTTCTTTTTTGTTGATCATTGGGTGAATCTTAAGGATTCTTTATATTTCCGGTTCTTCATCAAATCATCTTCCATTGAAATAGTTAGCTGTTCTGAATGCCGAAAATCGATTTTATATTCAATTTGTAAAATTTTGTCCTTAAGCAAGTTGATTGAAACTATTATATAATAAACAAGAAAACTTATATACCATTAGAAAACACGTTTCCCAAAGTAAAAATAATTCGGAATAAAAAGTACACGTTCAGGGGAACAAACAGGATTTATATTAAGGCCTGTTCCGAATTCCATTCCGAATCAATTCCACAGAATAGCGTGAAGCATACTTTTTAGAGCCCAATTTAATAACATATTACATATTTCTGTCGAATTGATTCGGAAGAGGAATTCAGAACAGGCCTGATTATGTTCCTTTATTAATCTTATACGTGTCCTTAAATGTTGACTTTTATTGATCAAATAAAACTATCGACAATTATTCTAAATATAGTATTCCTCCAATACACTTTTGCATTGGTTTTTATTCATCAAATAAAACTATCAACAATTATTTTAAAAATATAATAGACCCCCAACACAGATTTTCATTCATTATTTATATTCAAAATATTTACAATAAATTGAAATCAAATTGTAAAGTTCGATAATTTTTCTTAACTTTTGATAGGTTTACGAATTGCAAAACTATAATATAATACGAGTATATTATGTCGAGAAGGCATATCTTCTAAGTAGATTTCACTGTAATCTGTCAAAAATTAGTATTTGGGTCGATGTTGTGTGTTTATTTCACAATGTTTTCCTTAATATAAAGATTGTTTATTCAACTATAGTTTGGCAGATATGTGTATATGTGTGCAGCTGTCGTAGCCACTGATTTGTTTATTAGAGTATGTAAATTTCGACGTGTCGGAAATAGCTTCAAAAATACACTCACACCACGCAATACACACACACAATCTTATTTATGAGTACTTTAAACGCTGAAAAATTAGACAAAATTGCTCGAAGCTGATGTCATTCAGTTGAAGTGCGCTCCCCAACGCGGTCTTGAAACCAGATGCACTCCTACGCGCAGCCGCAAAGCCGGTTAACAGACTATATATAATCACATATATATATATGTGTGTACTAGTATGTGTGATCGATGAGTAGCTCAAATAGTTAATGCTTTTGTCTCTTTTTCCCTTCTTAAGCTGTAGTTCAAGATATGACACTCTTCAGTAAATACTTTATTGTTTATGTTCAGGTCTCTGCATTGCAGAACCCCCACTCAGTTATTTATTTTTGAATTGTGGAGGATGAAACTAGTCTATAAGCAGCCAAGGAGTTGCCAGTTTCTGTGTATTAAATATAATTGCAGGCTTGTCTAGTTATCATAACTAAAATATATATGTTTGTTCATTTCAGACCACGCTAATACCTAAAAAAAAGGAAGGAATACTATTTGTCTTGCATACAAGACTACGAAAGCAATATAAACCTAGTTAATTGTATTAAAAAAAAAACAAGCAAACAAAACAAAACAAAAAAACAAGAATTGTGATATGTACAACTTTACTCAAATACTGAAAAATCATATATAGGCGTTTATTCCAAGTATTCCGGTCGCCAAGAGACGGATCGAAAGAATAATCTACGTTTTTTAAACCATAACAAAATATAAAAAAGAAAACCAAAGATTAGGTTTTTCAATTAGTTTAACGGATAAGCAAAAACGCATAAGCAACAATGGCAGAGAAAGTGGAAATCTCACCAGCCACATTTAATAATAATAATAATCAACAGAATGATGCTCGAAAGGTGCGCAAATCACCCGATTTTCAACCCATTATGCCAGGCGTTATATCCAGAGAGCGCAGCTTTGTGCGCACCTCAAATCAACAGGTGAGTCCCATATAAAATTATGATTTATACCATTATTATTATATTCATTATTATTTTGCACTTAGAACATGAATAAAAGGCGCAGTCTGGCGTTCAATGTTCCTGGAAATCAGCCTGGACAGATGCGTGGCAAGCCCGCTATGGATATATACAGACCACCAAGTAAGTATATCTCTATATCTATATCTGTAATGCCCATTAAGCTTAGTCTTGTGCTTGCTGCTCAGCTGTATTTTAGTTACCACACATTTGCAATCTTTCTTTTCATCCTCATGCACAATACGAACTTAATAACGCTAGCCATGTTCTTTATTATCTAAAGAGGAAGTTATAAATTGATATCAATCAAAATTGAAGGCATGCATTTAATTAATAATGCTTCAGTGTAGCAAGAAATGTTAAAGTGACGCTTTTGAGCTGTTAACAGTGTGCTGTTATCATTTCCGTTTGCCTGTTAATTGATCAACATTTCTTTAACATTCTGCAAATGATAGTAACAGCGCTTTCAGCCAGCTGCTATATCAACATTTCTTTAACATTCTGCAAATGATAGTAACAGCGCTTTCAGCCAGCTGCTATATAACACCTGCTCTGTTATTATCCAATATCAAAATCCACAAATTTTATTACAATACTTATTTTGCAAATGTTTTCTTTCTTCTTCTTTTCATATATGTCCCATCTCATAAATGTACTCGTACACGTTATTGTTGATATCAAACATCCAAAAACTTTTCCCCCCAAAAAAAAAACAAAAATATGCATCTTATACTCGTACTTATGTAAATTCACTTGTGTGTATCTTTAAATTGTCTCTTGCCCGGCGTTCACAACAAATTAAAAAACAAACAAACAAAACTTGTCAGATGTACGCGGCTGCGAGGTAGCAGCTGTTGCTGGCGGTGGCGGTGACGGTGGTGCGGGTGGTGGTGGTGGTGGTGGTGTGGGTGTCACGAACAAACTGAATATAAATGCCCAGGAGTTCACAATGACGACCAACTCACGTGCGACGCCACCGGCAGAGGCACTGAATAATCGGTAACGCCAACCTATTTTTAATGCCAAACTTTACCCCTCTTGCCATCTTCTTGCAGAGCTAAACCACAATCTACAACATTCTTCCAGTTCGTCGCTGATATTCCCAATGTCTGCCGGACCGGGTCTCCTGCAGCAGCAACAGCAGCAGCAGCAATATGTAGCTGCCTCCAATGCGATCCTTAACAGACGCCAGGCGGGCCTCTCCCTGGGCAACATGCCCAACCTGAACAGTCTCAATGCGAGTCTCAAGGCTGGACATCATCGATCCATTTTGGTAACGCATCCAATCAGCCCAATGGGCGGCCAGATACCGCTTATGAATTCACCCTCCAGCGGCAACATATTGCATGTAGGTGTTCTCTACTAACTAATTAATTATACTAATATGTTCTGTTCGAAATGAAGTGAGAGTTATCTCAATATTTAGAAAGATTAGAACACAGTCTTAAATGAATACTATGCCTCCATAGTAATCCATTTACGAACCAAACTAGATCACCTGGGCAGATATAATAGGCTTGCTCTTAGGCTAAAGGAGGACAGTATGATCTAGCCAAATGCCGAAATGCACCAGGGTATGACAGGTCTAATCAGACAGGTCAAAAGATTCAACCAATTAATTCCAATGGGGAAGAGTCCACTCAGAATAGTCCCATATCTCTTAACGAGACACGGAGGGCTGAGAAGCGACCTCTAGTAAGACCTAGGAGTTCTGAGCAGCGTTATATGCTGATTCTGCGAACTTGAGGATGAATCCCCATTCTATATACCAACAGAATGCACTGCACTGTCTAGGAAAGGATTGAATAGGCTTCCAAAAAGGTATATCTTTCAAAACAGGAGACATGGGAAGTCTTATTCGTGCTGAAGATAGGTTTGGTTCGCGAGCTTTAGGCACAAAAGGCGCAACAATATATCTTATAGGTCACAGTACACATGTTCCCTATTGATAATAATAATACTCCATTTATGAGTAACTTTAATAAGCACTGACATTTTTACTTCCGAAACGTCTTAGCGAAACCATCTTACTTCCGATTCAGATCTTACATTTGCAAGATGAATTTTCGAGGTCTAACCGAAAGCTTAGCTCTTTATAACGCTGGTGTTATAGCTAAGATCTCTTGAAACCAAAATGTCCCAAATTTTCCCAACATTTCATACAACAACCTGTTATGAAACGGTTATGTATTGGACTTGAAACGGTTTGAAACTATGTATATCAGCTGTATTGTCATAGCTTAGCTTGTATATAGATTGAATCGGTTTGAAACCATAGATTTGAACGACTTTCGAATCGATACATAGAAATGCAGCCGTAGTCTATGATTATTTTCGAATAGTTAGGTGCCTACAACTAATTGATTTGTGTGGAATAATAGTTATTTTGTTCATAAGTTTACGGAAAATACTCATATGGGTTTCTTTGATTACAGTCGACGAATCGGGTCAAGTTTGCTCCCGAGCCCAGAGTGCAGAAGTTCAGCAACAACAATCATTACAACAATACACAACAGTATCAACTGAATGGAATCGATCCTTACCTTAATGGAACCGCATTGCAGCGCTCCAAGTCGCTGTCATCGGCTGATGCACTGACACGTGGCATGGCGGGCTTGGGCTTGGGCCTGGGCAACGAGGTGGCCGACATTGGGCAGTTTACGCCAGAAATACAGGCACTTATTGATACCGCACTGGAGGATCCCAATAAATTGAATTCACGTTGCCTCATGGAGCTGACATCTCAGTTTATCAAGCGGGCCGTTGAAAGTCGACGCTTTGCGTTACCCATTTCGCGCCTCTGTCTCAATATCATCGCCAAGGAGCAGAAGGAGACATTTTTGGAGGCGCTGCTCAATACATGCCGCCAGTGGTATCAGGAACGCGAAAAGGTAAGCCTCGCTCTCTGCCATCAATCTGAAAACATCTTAAATTGTGTATATTCCTTTCCGACAGTTGCTGTTTGCCATACAGGGCATGAAGTCGCCATCTCGAGTCCGGTTTACGGCTTTCATGGCATTTCTTACGGAAATGTTTTGCCAGCTAAAACGACGCCAGCTGCAGCTGCGCACCCACAGCGAGGGCACACCGCCCCCTCTGGTCCTGCTCAGTTTGCTGTCCAAATGCTGTGAGGATTGTGTGCGTCCGCCCGTGCGTTCGCTATCCGAGGTAAGGTTTATCAGAGAGTTGTACAGGGCAGTTCAAATGAATAAGTTCAGGCGGTCAATTTTTGGATATTGAGCGAATCGGCCATGTACACTCAGAAAAATAAATGACTTAAAATGTAGAAGTCACCATACTTTTGTTGCCAAAGGCAGCTGAATTCTAAATTTGAGAAATATATTTCTTATGTTGAGGAATTTTTTTTATTAAATATAAAATATTTGTGGCTTTTAGAGTGATTTTTCGGTTTTCTAAAATATATGCCATAGATTTTTTGGAGTGTATATATATATAGTTCGTTCGTTGATTCAGTTTTGTTCGTTTGACTTCCACTCCCGTTCATTTCGTTTATTTGAACACGCATTTTCATGGCTTTCGGATAAATCATTTTTGTCTTTGACATTTGTTAGTACTGATTAACTAAAGAGGGATAAAATATGGAAGTAAACAATATTTTATCTATACCATATTAAAAACATAATAATTATTTATTACCTAGCCTCAAAACCCATTCTAACCAGGAGCTCTAGCTTTTTTCCTACTCTGAACCGCAGCAGCCTTCGACACCCCAAAGATATCCGTACTTTCTTGTTTGAACTATTCAACAGAACTATACTTTTGGACTCTCTTATTTAAACATCTATTAATACTCATTGTTTTTGCAGATTGAGTGCCTGTTCTATGTTTTAACTTGCATTGGTCAGGACATGGAGCAGCAACTGCCGCAGCAGCTGGAGCTGCTCATGTCCTTGGTGCGGGATGCGTTTCTGAATGCCGGTGACGCTGCAGCGGCCATACGCCGTACCCTGCTCCAGCTGATTGAACTGAAGGCCTCACACTGGCAGCTGCCCGGCAATACGGTGCTCTACTATACCCATACCAACAACTAGGCGGGGGATTGATACTCGGGCGCAGGCACCATTGCAATTTGTTGCAATAACCAGACATTATTATTGTGGTCGAATTGCATTTAGGCCTGTCCTCATATGCAAGTGCAACTATTTATTGTACTCTCATAGTACATAGTTCGTAGGCAATATTTATTTTGGATGATTAGATAGATGACTAACCCAGGCATGAATATACACGCACATTTACAAGCTCAACCAACACTTATCCTGACCCATGTGAGGAAAGCATCTGTAAACAGTTGATGCAGCTCATTTTATCCACTCCCTCTGGTAGAAATAATGATTTTGCTTTTATAAGGCTCAATTTGTACTATGTAAACCCATATTATTTATGTGTAATAAAAACTACGCTAGTCAAAAAAACAATTACTCTATTGTATATTTTATTTCAATTGTGTTGTTATAACTAAGTTTATATCGTTACTTCAGCAGGAATTATATTGACCAGTCCGGCCAGCTATGCCCCTATTTACACGGATAGATAGGACAGAGATAGGAATAAACAAGTAAGAACGTTGCAGTCGGCGGCGGCGTCCGTCGGCGGACGCACCCGACTGCAGAATACTATGTTCCCAGTCCTATGTATATATGGTTATTTGTGAGTTCGGAAAGAAACGCGATTTTGCTCCTTTGGGGGCGTAGGGGTGGGGGTGTTTTATCCAGGGGGTCAACATTAGTCTGTCTGCCAAATTTGGTGACTCTAGCTCTACTGGTGTGGGATATATAGGTTTTGCTCCATTGGGGGGGAAGATACATGTTTTCCCCAAATTTTGGGGGAGGGGTGGGGTGGGTGTCTGGTCTTGACACTTTATAAATTGACGATATACACCAACATGTGTACCAAATTTGGTTGCTCTAGCTCAAAGATAAAGGCAAAAAAATTGCGTACGGACAGACGGACATTTCGCAAACCCAATATACTATTTTTCCCTTCGGGAACATAGTATAAAAAGGTTAAGAACTTCAAAATATAAAGAAAAATAATGAAGTCTTATACTAGCCGTTGCGACAAGCTATTGGTCGAAGAATTAAAATCTGGGGAAGATCTTTTGGATCTCAAGCAATTTGTCCTGCGCCGCTTAATGTCAATCTGTGGACAATAACTTCACTCCATTGTCAAGAAAGATATTATCCATATATCCATTTTTATTAAATATCTGTTATTTGGCAAAGTAGTAAAGAATTCAAGGCATTTCTATTTTATAAAAAAAAAACATTTTTACGCGCTTTGTATTCGTTTTTCCTTAAAATTTACGGATTAGTTTAGTTTTAGCACAGATTTTTTAATTAAAACAATATATTTCTTGAGTTTTATTTTTATTGTCTTAAAAGTTGAAACATCTCATTTTTTAAATGTTATTGTCTATAATTTGCTTGGAGTTTTCTTCCATGAGGACTTCGTTGTCATGTGGATCTGTAGATAACGTTTGCTGGCAAAGACCTTCGGGAAGTGACACTTCTTCAGCATTGAGCGCACCGGGATGAGTGTTGAGATCTGAAGGTTTGGTCTTGAGTATAGGACGGTGTGGGCAATTAAAACTGTCCATGTCCGCGTGAGTTAGGATATGTTTCCTTAGATTTGTTTGGTTTGTAAAGGCTTGCGGGCAATGTGAACATTTATACGGATGCGCCCCGGTGTGTATAAGAATGTGTCTTTTAAGATTGGAGAATTGCCTAAAGGATTTGTGGCATTGCGTACATTTATAGTCTCCTCCGGTGAAATCCATTAAGTGTTTATTGACACTTAATGTTCTATTAAGCACATTCTGGTAATGTGAAACTTTATTTGGACACGCGCAGACATTAGACCGTAGGTGTCTGAGAAGATTTGATTTGTTGGAATAAGGCCTATAGCAATGTGGACACTTAACAGAATTCTCCTCATGCATTTTCTTGTGAAAAGTCAACTTTGCCTTGCTAGGAAATAACATGCTGCAAGTTGTGCAGTAATGTGTTGCAGAAGACGACCTGGCTTTGATAGCCAAGTCTGTACGAGTTGCTTCGAAGCCCGCTTCTCTCTCCTTAACTGTATCGCCCTCCATTTGTGGATGATTCTGTTCAACATTCTCCTTATTGCTCTCCAGCTGGTAATTCGGATCGGGCACTTTCACAAGGAAATCCCTAAGCCCTAAGTTTTCTTCTTCAAAAATATCAATAAAGGGATATACTTCTTCCTCCTCCAGGATCACGCTCAGCTGCATAAGGCTCTGCTCGTAGTTATACTTGAATCGATAAGCAATTTCCAAATCCGATTGGCAGGACTTGCATATCTTACTGGGAAGATTATCGTCGCGCCTTACTTTGATCTTTACGCATTCGTTTATCATATTTGCTAGGCTGGGTTTGCTTACCAGGCAGTCGCTCCTCAGCGAATATATCCACCATGGGCACTGAGCTGATCATGCAAATGCGGCAGACTTGATCCATGTCTTTCCTTTCTGGCCCTTGTGCTTTAAATTGGAGCTGAAGTGGTTAAATAATATATTTATTGTTATTGTTTGGAAACAAGTCAACTTTACCGGAAACAGCTTAATCCAATGCAACCTAGATGGAAAATTGTTTATTATAAACCTGATTTTTTGCAACAACAACAAAAATTTCCAGTTCTCATTTAATATTTGATGGCTTTTGCTAAACCTTACAAAACTTGACATGTATTCAAATGTCATTCCCAGGGATACATTCACTGAAGTGCACCGTTATAGCCCATTCCCACTGAGTACATCATCGGGGAACGCATGGGAATGATGGTGGATGTGAAACACCGATATACACTGACACCATCCAATATCCAACATCAATTCTACCCTTTGACGTTAACAGAAAGGAAAATTTTTATAAATTATAATAAAAATAATAATAAGAAGGCCATGATGCAATAAACCTAGTGGTGTACACGATTGAGAGAGCCCATAAGTTACGACAAGAAGTGTGCAACTTTTGGCTCTCACTGTCCATTTACGTCACATGTTATGAAATTAAGGGCGCGTTTTTGAAAGTGTATGAAAATTACCCACTTTTTTTAGTTAATCGGCTTGTGTGGCTATAATTTCAGCCCGATTTTGAATATTTTGCTAGTTTATAATAGAGAAATTCTTAACACGTCGATTGACATATTTTGGACTACACTATGTACTATACATATTAAATAATACCCAGTAAAACTGAACCGATGTACCCAGTCCGCCTGTTTGTATTCACAACCATCGCGATGCATCGCTTCATTTTAAAGCTATGATTATGAAACTTGGCACAGATATCTGCTTTCTAGCCGCATCGTATTACCATATCATATAGCTTCCTTAAGAACAATCGGTCGACAATTGAGTTATTGTTTGAAAAACTCACCAGATTTAAGTTTCATTATGTTTTATACATGTGGCCAAAATTTGATCAAAATCGGACTAATATACATATTTTATACCTGCCCCAAGAGCGATCGGTCGAAACGCCATTTTAAAGACTCTACTGTAATGTCTATAAAACTAAAACAAAGCCTTAAACTAATTAACCTTTACCCGTTTTACTAATTTTTACAATTTTTAATTAGAAGCGGTTTGTCACGTTTTGGGAGACGGACGTTGCTCAGAATGATGAAACACTTTTTAAGGAGAGCTTTCGTATGAAAAGGTCCACTTTTGCTTTGCTGGTGAACCTAACACCCTAAGTCGTAAGAGCTAGAATGCTGAAATTTTTACAAGGGTTTCCATATACATATAACGAAAGTGCACACACTAAGACGTGACTTTGGAACATTCCAAACTCTTTTGTTTATCATCCAATCGGCATTAAAGTTTACTCATTTCCAAAGATCAATACCAAAAATCATTCGAAACAATGGGAAAATGGGGGTCTCAAAGTTATATACGCGAAAGTCTAATTTTAGTCCGAATAGCATTAAACTTAATTTTACAACTCCACACAATATAATTTTGAAAATTAACCTCCACGGTCAGAAATTGATGGAAAACTCTATCATTCTACTTTTTAGCAAATATTGCAGGTACAAAAAACTTTTGTCTGGAATTTGAATATTAAAAGTAGAGAAAATATCATTTAAAAGAACCAATTTTGGATAATATAAAATATATGAAATTATGTTTAGTTTAGAACGACTTAAAGAACATCTGTACTAATTGTTGTACACTATTTTGTGTATTTATTAGCCATCAATTTAACATAATTTATTTAAATTTAAATAGTGTGTAATAAAATCTACGATAGTTAAAAACCAATTTTAAAATTGTATATTTTATTTAAATATTTCCTATCGAAAACTCCCTTGGGATTGAAATTGGGAACATTTAAACAAAAAACACTTCCACAAATATAAAATAGTGTTGGGTAATTACAAAAAATACAGTTGATGCTGCAAAGCAGCGGACGGCATTCGAGATATGCTCTGGGCTGTTAAGAAGGCCAACTTGTGGGCGTACTGGCAAACTGCTGGAACCCGACATGTGCCGGAAAAGTTGAAGTACAGGTGTGTCATCTTGTAGGTCAAGATCTGCAATTTGTCTGCGCTGAGGCCCATGTTGTCAAAGAGAACAGTATAGCTTGTGGGCGATACGGTTCCTTGACGCATAGATTGTGAGACCATAAAGAAGTCATACAACTCTGGTAATGTGATAATGTTGTCCACTATTGTGCCCGGTTGTGGGTTTTGAGCATTTTCAAAGAATCGAGTTTTGATGCGCTTAGTCACCACAATGAAAGCTAAACGGCAACCTTCCTGTCTGCCCGCTAATTTATAGAGCTTATCCAGCACTTCCTTCAGGACTTTCAGCTCTATGTCCGTCACTTGATGGAGCTGGCCTTCACCGACACCATCTCTATAGAACAATATGCGCTCGGGCAATGTGCCATGGTGTCTTTCATATGCTTTGAGAGCTGCTGTCATATGAGTGCACATCTGCTCTGAAATTTCTTGGCCCTTGTTATGCTTTGCCACTGTTGAGAAATATTGAGATGATAGCTTCATGTCCATGGAAGCAACCAGCGCACCATATGATTCATTACGGTTCTTGGGGCTGTGACAGACATCAAAACCCACGGTCATTAATCCACTTAACGGTAAATTGATCATCCAGGGTATACCATTAAGTTTAGCATTCATTTGAATTACCAATCTTAAGGCAATCGATGCATTTGCGCTTAATTTCATTGTTTTTAGAGTTATCACTTGCGAGAGCACTGGCCGATCTACACAGCTGCGCTTTTTAATGCAACTGTACCTGATGAAAAATGCACAAATCAGTGTTCAACAATTACAATAAGTGTGTTCTGCAATACTAACGCTTCGGCATTTTGTGACTTCAACACAATCATTATAATCTGGGGATCATTAGCAGCAGCCGCATCAATCGATTGGCAGTACGTAAATGTACGCTCGTCAGGGATTGCAACACTATAAAATGAAAATAAACATGTTAGAACTTGTATAAACTATTCAATTTATAAAGCTGCTATCGATAGTATGGATTGTTCGATTCCAACAGCTTTTGAGGTGCGTATACTATCGATGTATGAATGTACATAAGATAGATAGATAGATAAGATAGTATCGATTGTTCAATTACAGCAGTTTTTGAGGTGCGTATACTATCGATGTATGAATGTACATATGCATGTATATTGTGTAAGTGTTGAGTATCTGTTATAGTATCTCCCCTGTGCATATGTCCAAGGTGTCCTAAATTATAAAAAATGTACCAACAATGTTAGTTTTTATCGATATTATCGATAGTTTAAGCGTCAGCACTATCGATACCTTCAATATGTACGAATTGACAAACTTACTAGCGGGGTTCCTCGATTACCATTTTCATTCTCTTGGCCACAAACATGCAGAGCTTAACAAACTGCTGGGTCTGAGGCAAGCTGTCCTGCGGGACTATCACATACCACCGCTTAATATTAATCTGCTTAAACATGGCATTGTTATGTAACATTTTTGTCCACTCAGAACCAGTGAACTTCACTCCATCGCCTAGCAAGATATTTTCGGTTCCCAGTACACGTGCCGGAATCTCCATCAATTTAGTATCCAAATTCAACTGCCATCCATTAAGGACTTTCGTACAATCCGTTGATGTTTGTAGGCGTTCATTAAATACCAGCAAGCGATCCATTCGACGCTGTGGATTTAATTTTGTATTGTCGCCCATTAGCCTCATCAATCTGAAACAAATTGAAAGAGTTACCATGGAAAACCATTCATAGTTAATAAACATAGTACCTGTAATCTGCTCTCATACGATCTGTTAGCCCAGTGGCACGAGCCAATTCTGGAATCAGCATTATAAGCTGATTCGCACCCCCGCGAATGCTCTTTTGGGTTGGACGCGATACAAGGAGTGGCTGATTGACATCTCGGATCGCAATGTTGTAGCGCTTAAATTATCAGAAATATTAATGTTTTGTATTATATGTATATCTAGGTGTATGTAAAGTAGAGCGCAAAACAATCGATGTCATTTATCCAAGCAAATTTGTAGACTCGATGCGGTCGTACCAAATGGAATGTCTATTCACTATATGGTCGATGTTCTTAGTTTTAAGAATTACTATCGCGATATATAAACTACTGAGATAATATTTGGAAGAATATACATACTTGGAGCTTAAATATAATGCCAACTTTACCTTCTTGTAATAGTTCACATAGGTTATTTTACCATCCTTTGTGCTGAATTCAGACAAGGGGGAAGACGAAAAGTCGATATCATCTACGCGATACGTCTTGTTATTGTAGTCGGTCAAAACCACAGTACCTAAAATAATACAAGTGCTGAAGTTTATATGTGTCTATGTACCATACACTTAATGAATGGAATCAAAAGTGCAGGAACCGTTAAAATAAGTAAATCTCATTAAGCTTTCATATATACTCTAAAAAATAAAATAAAAGTCGTTGGGAGAAGAATACTCAAGGTATAGTACTTATTCATAGGCAGGCAATAACAGAGAAACTTTTTTAGTCAACAAGGAATTACCACTACGAATCGCGGAGCTCCTTAAACGCCCGATCTGGTATCTGGGGAAGACCCGGAAAGCCAGGTGTAGTAGACTGGCAGTTTTGAGATAAGTATGGTGATCGGCTGACGGTTTAAGACAAAGCCGATTCTCGCTTTATAATTATACACATACATATACTAAGTTACTTTAAAAATTACCCATAAGTGTTCATAACTTATAATTTTATTTTAAATAAGGTTAATTTTACTACTACTACCAGTACTTATTCATGTAGCAGTTTTGCTTTAATATGATTTTGAAAAAGTAAAATTTTGAAAATAGACATTATTTACGGTCCCTGATTAATACTGCTCTAAAAAATATTTCGAAAGGTTTAAACCCACCGCAAATCTTTAGCTAGTTTGTTAAATCAGATAAGAAAATATCTTATAATGCTAACGCTTCTAAAACTCAGGTAAATATGGTTATATTTAAAAAATTTAATATAGTATCAACTGTACACTTACCAATTACTTCCCGCTTAAAAGCAGAACGGTAGTCATCGTTAGAGATAATAAGATTTGATAGTATGCTGTAAAGGTTTTCAGTTCTCATCACCTTATGGATGATCTCCGTGCAGAGCAATATGTCAGATTCATGTTGGCGTATCGACGTGTCATATCCGGGCCAAATTTCAATACCATTATTTTCAAATCTAGTCTGTAAAAACACATGAAATATAGACATTAGTAGAACACTCAACTCAGATGGACCTAAGCAAAATATATTTTATTCATAGCTTAATAACTCCCATAATTGGGAGAGTATTTGCTTATTTAAGTTAAATTTCTTTGCTTACCTTTGCATGTGGATCGAAAAACTTGCGAGAGACAAGCTGAAGATTTAATCCCTCCATGGCTCTACGAAGAATTAGATTGAGAAGTTGGAACTGCTCATTATCGCATTGTTTTAGATTTCCAACCAATTTGGCTTTTATCAAAATAGATTCGCCGGATAGAGTCTTGCTAACCAAATTCAGAGCGAGTTGGCCTTCATCCATGGGCTTGTAGTAATTTGTGGTATATAGCAGAGTGCCTTCAAATATGTAATCGCCCAGCTTGCTGCGGTGTTGGTTCAGGTATAATCTACGCATGCGCGTATCGTCGATATCGGGTGTAAAATCCACACGATACTTATATATTGTCCATGTCGGACGCTTAAGCACTCGAAAATAATTTGTGGTGACCATTACATTCCGACCAGAAGACCCCATTTTAGTTGAAACTTCCTTAGGACAATCATCTTTAAGTGGCTCGTCTGTTCCTAAATGCATTCACGTACATAAGAAATAATTAGACTATGGATAAAATTTAACCGTGGAGTTCGTAGAAGTTCAATGTCTAAATTCATTTTAAAACAAGTTAGAACGTTGCACTTGGAGTTTTCGGACTGCAGAATACTCTGTTGCCAGTTTGGTATAATTTGATTAAAAAGTCGGTATGGAAAATTTTCGTTCATAAGGACACATAGACAGGCGGTCAGACGAACATTGTACAATCCCAAAATAATCTGTTTCCCTTTGGGAACAGAGTATGAAGACTTAAACTAAACTAATCTAACCTAACCTAAAACTTACCGATGACAGCATTTTTTTTGTCGACTGTAGCTGCAGCATTTTCACCATCAGTGTTGTTCAAAGATTTTCCCTATTTTTATTAAGAATTCAAAAAATATATTAATCATACTGAAGATCTATAAGAATTATTCAAACACCATATGAGTATGAGCATATATATGTACATATATACATACATATACATATGTATACAAGTACGAAAACGAAGAGACAAATTACTAACATATATATTAAAATTGCTAAATTATATTCTTTTGAATATAACTTACCAGTTGAGAAGTGCGGCCTGCACGTTGGTATCCGCGGCCCCATCCCCGTAAATTAGTGGAATTCATTTTTCTTTTAACTAATAATCTCCTCCTTAATCTGTGCGATGTTCTGTTGAAGAAAAATTATCCCGAATGACTACTAAAAATTGTGACAGGCTTAAATGTCAAACTTGAGTCGCAAGGGTTACAACCCAAAATTATTAGGAACGTATCGAAATGCAACTGGATGCTTGAATTGTGAATTTGTGATAAATGTTTTTCCATCTTATTTCATTGATTTTTTTATTTCCATGAAGTTTGAAAGGGCGCGAATTTAAATCGAACAGCTGATAATTTCTGCAGCAGTAACTAACAGAACCATAACAGTAAAATTGTGGCGTTTTTATAAATACCGCCTACATATGTGATGTCCATTTATGAATGCGCTATATCTGTCACGTACACTGCATGCAATTGCAGCAGATTTGATTTATGTCTTTACCTTTTGAAATACATTTATTCGTTTTACGGATTTTAAATTTATAACTGTTCCTAAACTAATAGCAGAGCCATAACAGTATAACAAACCATAACATCACAACTCGCGTGCCCACCGATTAACAGCGAGCAAAACACAGCGAGTATATATCGATAACTCGTGTGGGAACAATTACGGGTTCGTTGTGACTGCGATTGGCAAATCTCGTCCATTTGGTTTTTGTCTTCACTCCATACAGTTTATACAACTACAAGTAAGTCCATATTTGTTATATGTATACAAATAATTATTAAATTAAAGTTGTCAAATGCAAATTATATACTTAATTTGTACTTAAATTAACACTGTTCAAATGGTATTATATTTTCTTTTATGAAAATATACTGCTGTAAAAATATATCTTGAAGTGTGCATCACCACGTGTTTCAAAATGGCGGCGGTGCACACGCACGCAGTGAAAAAATTTATTAAGTGCTTTTAATCTGATGAATATTTAACTTCCTTTTGCGGTTTCCACCAGAAAGCGTTAGCTCGCTTAAAGATGGCCTTAGGTGTCTGATACAAGCACTTTTAAAAATATATTTTAATATCGATTATATACATAACCTAACAATTTCTAATAAATTCATTTTTTGACATTTGCAGAATGGCGGACGCAGCTCCAGCCCGTAGTGGATTCCGAGGTGGTTTTGGCTCTCGTGGTGGTCGTGGTGGACGTGGTCGTGGCCGTGGACGCGGCGCACGCGGCCGTGGTGGCAAGGAGGACTCCAAGGAGTGGGTGCCAGTCACCAAGCTAGGCCGTTTGGTGCGCGAGGGCAAGATCAAGTCCCTTGAGGAGATCTATCTGTACTCGCTTCCCATTAAAGAGTTCGAGATCATTGATTTCTTCTTGGGCTCAGCTCTGCGCGACGAGGTCCTCAAGATCATGCCCGTCCAGAAGCAGACGCGTGCCGGTCAGCGCACACGTTTCAAGGCCTTTGTTGCCATTGGCGACAACAACGGTCATATTGGCCTGGGTGTCAAGTGCAGCAAGGAAGTTGCCACCGCTATCCGTGGCGCCATCATCCTGGCTAAACTGTCTGTGGTGCCCGTGCGCCGTGGCTACTGGGGCAACAAAATTGGCAAGCCCCATACCGTGCCCTGCAAGGTCACAGGCAAGTGCGGCTCCGTTTCGGTGCGTCTGATCCCAGCTCCCCGTGGTACTGGCATCGTCTCTGCGCCCGTCCCCAAGAAGCTGCTGACCATGGCTGGTATTGAGGATTGCTACACATCCGCTCGTGGCTCAACTGGTACTCTGGGTAACTTCGCCAAGGCTACCTATGCAGCCATTGCCAAGACATATGCCTACCTGACACCAGACTTGTGGAAGGAAATGCCTCTGGGCTCAACACCCTACCAGGCATACTCCGACTTCCTGTCCAAGCCGACGGCTCGCCTGCACGCCGATGCCTAAGATCATCGCGAGTTAGATATTTTGAAATAAAAAGCAAAACATCGACTACAACCAACAATATTTTATCATTCGTTTTCTTCCTGATTATAGATAACTGGGTTTATTGATATTTTAATAGTATATTCAGAATATTCAAGAACAGCTCTGTATGAATGCAAGTTTTTCAAACCATTCCATCCGAGTATGTAGATGCACTTTAAGTTCGGATATTGTATTTTTCAAAATTATTTACTTTGCTCAATACTTGCAAGTACATGTTCCAAAATGGTTTCTTGTTCCCTTCCTTAGATTTTGCAAGTCAAATGAAAGTAAATATAGTTTCTAAACGGTGGCATAAGTGACAGAAAGAGACGGGCGGTCATAATGAACTACGTACATATCTACTTAGATGGAAATTGTTCTACATTCCAAAACACATCACCTGTTAAAATATTATATCTAAAATCCGCCAAAAATCAAAAGTAAAATTTGGATTTTATGTTGCAAATCAAAGCAAGGATTTTGTAGTATAGAAAACTATTTGAAGTATAATAAAACTCTCGCAAAAACTTATTTTTCACCCGATCCTATGCTATCCTACAGCTATATAGTAGTCTGATTTTGACCAAATTTGGTCAGATTGTATAAACTATGCAGAGGCTTGGTTTCGGTGAGTTTTGGGATGATATATTTATAAACAAAAAAGTTGTTTATACAGAAACATAGTTGTCGTCCGATCATTCCTATGGCAGCTATATGTTATAGTGGTCCGATCCGACCGGTTCCGACATATGTACTGCCTGCAGCAAAAAGAAGGGTCTGTGTCAAGTTTCATTACGATACCTTTATATTATATATATTATACATATTTTTAACTGAGAGGCTAGTTCGCATAGAAACAGACGGAGATCGCTATATCGACTCGCATATTCATGCTGATTCAGAATAAATATACTTTGCTGGGTCGGAAACGTCGTCTGACCATAACACATTTCGAGACAAGATTATAATATTTGGTTTTTGTAAGATACATATGATAGTTTCGCAAAAGGGGTAAACTGTTTAAGAATATTGGTTTATATATGATGGGGTCGGAAATGCCGGAAATGCGTTACACATTTTGTGAGGATATTCTTCAACATTGCTTCAGCCCAAACAGTATAGTATTTTCTTTGTTTAGCCTTAATATATATATTTAAAACTGAGTACAAATATCGAGTGTACAGTAAGTCTTAATTCTAAAAAAGGTTGGTATTATGCCTTCACCCCATACGCCTCAGGCATACGCTCAATGGCGTATTTGTGCGCAGCAACATACATAATGGGCACTCCAGGTATTTTACGTATGCGATTCTTCAAGTCCTTATCGTTGGTGGCCACAATATAGCATTTGTGCTGACGCACACGCTCCACCAAGCAATCGTCGGCGTAGGTGCCCTTGTGTAGACAGGGCAAACGCTCGAAACGGGGATCGGATATAATGCGTAGGGCCAACTTATATTTGTTGCCCAGTTTTTCCAATTCGGCGCGCACACAATCCGATATATAGGGTATACATTTGGCGTACAGGCAGTCCATCATGCCCTGAACTATATCCAGCTTGTTCTTAATGCTAAAATTGATGAAATTTGTGTCGAGAACGACGTGGTAGGGCGGCCCCAACTGCGTGTTGTACTGGAAAAAGAGCGCCGAGCTCTGCTGTGTGGCTTCGTGTATCTTAATATCATGAGGATCGGCTGCTTTCTTTCGCTTCTGACGAACTTGCTCCTTGATCCGAGAATCGGTGGGCTTCAACAGTCGCTTTAGTTGAGCATTTCGCTGTTTCTGTACCTTTTTGGTTTTTTTTTGCTTGCCCTAGGTTTAAGAGAATGAAATATATGTTTAGCGTTGTTATTTTAAAGGATGTTATAAACAAACATACCATTATATATTCCGACTAAATAAATAAAAGGTAAACAATTAAAAAGGCGACAACTGCACGTGTTGATTATTTTTGTTGCCTTGACTATCAGCTGTTTGTGCAGGGTAGTCAATATTAATCAATTACCATAAATGTAATTTTAAAACAGCTCGATCTCAGTTTCACTTCATTTCAAACTTAAGTTACATAAAAGCATAGCGGAGTTTTCAAAATTGTCTTCCGAAGAACAGAATTTTTATAATTTTTTATGCCCTTTCAATAAAGTCGAACGTCGTTGCAACTCTGCATTTGATTAATCGATAATGGAAAACTGAACGCCAATTATAAATGTATTTCTAAGTCTGTTTGAACTCAACTTGACTTTATTTAATATTATTCTATACCATATGTAAGTTTTAAAAGTTATTTTCCGCTTAGAAACTTTTCTTAATGTTTTAAAACCTTTCGATAAGTTTGAGCATCGCTGCAACTGTGCATTTCAGTAATCGATATAGACAACCATTGATAACATCGAAGAGTTTTCTTGGTTATGCCACGTGCGTTCCTCGTTCATTTCGTCGAGAATTTTGAAGAAGATGGTAAGTTCTTGTGTCGAGTGCAATAAAACTTAAGGAATTATTAAATGTTCAATGCCACAAATGATGAAACTGATGACGAGACTGAAGGAACATTTCCTCGTAATTGCGTTGTATTTTTCAATGTTATTTCGAACAGTATTTGTTCACTTAAAGATGATCCGGCAATCTGATGGCTCAGTTCATTTAATAATTGTAATATGCACATTTTATTAAGAAAATTTTATTAAAAATGCATTTACTTTGTTTTGCAGGGTTGAATACTATAACTATGGTTAATGCGCAAGCATTTTAAAAATGAACTAACAATAAAAGGTAATAACTTATTAAGATTTACATACACACATAAATTAACGTAGTGATGAGTTTTTCACAGACCTGTACTCAATATATTTATGTGGATATGTGTCTACTGATATATATACAGTTTTAAATGCACTGCAAATTCATTGAATTTTTCTAATCGCCATTTTTTCTATCATTTTTAGGCACAATGTCTTGAAATACATAAGTAAATGCCTCTTTAAAAAGATGGCGATGGGCGTATTACGTCTAACATGGAGCCAGTTTTCAGAGCAGAAGCTATAAGGTAAATATAAATATTACAATACAGATAATTGTGTGCATATGATGTTATTACACAGACCTGTACTGAGATAACCCATGTAGAGTTTAGTGAACTGACCAATATAAAAAGCCTAGAAATTAGCATTACTATGTATATTCTACAATATTAAATTATCTACAACTCTTTGCAGAAACCAAGTGTTGAAAGTGAGGTTATGTCTGAAGCCTTGGATATACATACATATGTACATACATACACACATCGATATGTATGTACGATTATGCGGTAAGTGTTGTATGAATGTGCAATATACATATGCACATATGTATGCAGTTGCCACCACGTGCTTCGACATGGCGGCTCTGCTTTGAAAGTTATAAAGTGCTTTAATGATGATTATCTTAATTACCTTTTGCGGTTTCCACCAGAAAGCGTTAACGCGCTTAAAGATGGCCTAAGGCGTCTGATCAAAGCACTTTAGCTTAATTTATTTATAAAATGTGTGTAAACATACAATTGCTTATCTTAAATATTCATTTTATTTGCAGACAGACGCATACAACTTTTGGGCAAGATGGCATTTGAGCAAAGCTGACTATATAACTAATAAGTTCTGTATGCGTATAGGGCTTTGTCCCTCAATAAAATTGATTATAAATATACTACATATATTCGCCTTTTGGGTTTTGAACAATATAAGCTTAGACTCTTTTATGTTATGTGTTAATCAAGAAAATGGGAAGCAACAGGAGCTTTGATGTACAGTTTTGGAGGGATTGTACCGTAGTTACATATATACATACGCGAACTTGTGTATGTATTTATGTATTGTTAAAAATGCATGTGTATAAGACGGTTTTACTTTATTAAATTGGTCAAGAGTTAATGCGATTTCTTATGAATTGAAATGCGCCGCTTTCATATTGATATTGGCGCTTGTATTATGTGAAATGATAATTCGTAATATGTATTTCAAAACTCGCTCGTTTGTGCGCGTCATATCTTTTAATGCTGGAACCCTGTTATGGCACACAATGTGCACGAGTCACCCTGTGCCATGAGACTCGCTGGTTTAATTAAACCGCTGCTATTGCGCGTAAATAAAAACGGAGGCCGAAAATTTGCACAAAACTATGCAACGAGCGTTGAGACTGAGGAATACGCATTTAATACAAAAGAGTATATCGATTTTAAGAAACAACTGCGACAGCAAAATGTGTATAATAAGGATGGACACACGTGCATGCACTTGGAATGCCGGCTGTGTGAACGCAACAATAATCAACATGAGCCGGTAGCAGCTGCCACAACAACAACAACAACAGCAGCGCGCACACATGGCACACTAGCTTACATAAACAAAAGAACCGGTACGTATATGTATGTGTGTGTCCTTAAACTGACATATGTATGTATTTTGAAGGTGCCTTCATTTGTCCAAATTGCGATGTAAAGACTTCCCTAACACATGCTCTGGCGGCATATCAGACTCCAGTTGCCGCAGGCTATCAGCGCGCAACAATAAAGCCTGTGGAATATAAAACACGTTTTCCACATCTTATAAATGTGACACCAGAAGCATGCGAAGCACTTGGCCTAAAGGGCTTGAAGGAGGCGCAGCTGAACGCTATTGGGGCACAGTACGAGCCGGAACAGCAACTGCTGCACTTTAAGCTGCGCAATGCGGCCCAGAAGGTGGTGGGCGAGAAGGTGCTACATCTAGGCGATCGCAGCGAGCAGACATTCCAAGGCAGCGCTAGTTCGGGTCTATTGATCCACGGTAGTGGCAACAAGACCAAAGCTGTGCTTGTGAGCAATCTGCTGGACTTTATAGTGCTGGCTGCACAGCACATAGAAACTCGTGCGTATTAGCTAAATTCCAGATTTCATAATTTAACAATGTGTCATATTTCAGATTGCATTGTTTGCTTACCTTATGCGCTGCAGCAGCTGCCGCAGGAGTGTCTGCCGGGGCTGGAACGTTTCAAGGAGCTGGTCTTCTGGCTGCACTATGATGCCACGCATAGTTGGGATGCGGCACGCGCTTTTGCGCAGAAAATGGATGAAAAGCGCTGCCTGCTAATACGACCCACCGAAACGGAGCCGGCGCCGCATGTGGCACTACGCCGACGTCTCAATGTGCGGCATATATTGGCTAAGGCAACACCAGTGCATCATAAGGCCATAACCACATTCAATGCGCTGCGCAACGATATACTCAGTGAGCTGCAAAACATTGAGAAGGTCAATGGCGTCAAATGGAAGCGTTTTCCAGTGCTTAACAAGCTTCTAAAGGGACATCGCAAGGGCGAGCTAACCATACTGACTGGGCCCACGGGCAGCGGAAAGACAACGTTCACCAGCGAATACTCCCTCGATCTGGCCATGCAGGGCGTCACCACGCTCTGGGGCTCCTTTGAGATACGTAACACGCGTCTGGCTACAACTTTATTGCGTCAATTCGTTGGATATCCGCTGGACAATAAGCTGCAGGAGTTTGAACATTGGGCCACAGAGTTTGAACGCCTTCCATTATACTTTATGACCTTTCATGGCCAACAGCCGCTTAAGCCAGTGTTGGAGACCATTGAACACGCTCAGTACGTCCACGATATATCCCATGTCATCATAGACAATTTACAATTTATGATGGGCGTTTCATCACAACGCGGCGATAAGTTTTGGGAGCAAGATGCGATTATAGCGGCATTTCGGGGCTTTGCCACCAAGCACAATGTGCATGTCACACTGGTCATGCATCCACGCAAGGAACGCCAAGAGGATGAGCTGACAACCAGTTCAGTATTTGGCACCGCCAAAGCCACACAAGAGGCGGACAATGTACTGATCATACAGGATAAGCGGCTGACTTCGGTGCGTGGAAAGAAATATTTGCAAATAGCCAAAAATCGTTATACTGGTGATCTGGGCATAATGCCACTAGAGTTTGACAAGGATGCACTAAGCTACTCCAGTTCAGTGCAGAGCGCCAAGCGGCGCCGGGATCGTGAAAAGGACGATAAAGTCGAATCCTGACCGCAGTTAAATTTATTTAAATTATTTAACTACATTACATCTGACTATACTTTAACTCTATGCTAAGCCTTAATGTTGAACTAATTGTTAATGCATCATATTTACAACAATTGAACTTGTCTTATGCTCTTAGGTTGAGCTCTGTTTGTAATTCTTTGTATTTAGTATCTTTACGCCGCACATTGCACAAATTGCCTTTTTGTAGGAACACGCCTGACAATAGTGCGCGCCCATTTGATGCACCTTCTGCCTGCATATGCTATAAGCAAATATAATTTTGATAAATGTATTTAAATCGCTGACAGACACACTTACCGACAACTTGCTAGTCTGCTGCCTATGGGATTGTAACGCTCCTTTGAGGAGGATAACGCTTTGTTCTCGTTGATTTTACGTCCACCGGCAGCTGCGTTGCTCGTTCTCCAAGGATTTGGCGCCGAAACCTTCGACAGCTTTGACTCGCACTTATCACAAACCATTTTTAAGTAATTTGACTTGAAAACGAAACGTTTGATTCCCTTTTGTTTACTAAAATTGTATCAAAATTGTTCAGACTTAGTTCGATTGACTGAACAAAACCTGATCGGTTCATTTGACTCATTTGAACCAAAATAGTTCCACAACAGCGTAACATTTTGTTGCGCTGTTATTGACAGCGAGTACGACTCTTTTACCGTTACTCGTTGTTTATTTTTACAAAAACTCGAAATATTTATTTGCAATGTGGCGAAATATGCTGAGAATATTTGCTCTACATGAAAGCTATTTTGAATAAAGAAGCAAACCATGCTCTAATATCAAAGAATAAAGCAAAAGTGGCTTTAAATGACTAGTTTTAACAGAGCCATACTGAGCACAATATCACGACAACGCGTATAAATCACGTATCAATAGTTATCGATAACTGTCTTATCGGGACATTTCGTAGGATAAACAAAATATGACGACTAAAAACAATGAACAATTGCTGTAATTTTATGCTTTTATTGCATACATTGCCGATACACTCAACAGTTGCTTATTTATTGCAGAGAACAACTGAAAGCGGCTGTATTGAAAAAGCGAGCTGCTCTCGCCAGAGCTCATCAAATAGTGGTTACACTTTTGGAGCCACACATTGAGGAGCAGGCATTTCTTGCTATGGTAAATATAAATATTATATATTAAAATGTTCTTGCTGCATAAATAAATAATGCTTCGTTTTATAGCTTTCAGAAATTGACCCAAACAACTACGCAGATATTGTGGATGAACGGCACATTAACAAACTTTGTGGTTATCCACTTTGCAGTGTTACTGTGGAAAAGTAAGGCTATTTTCAAATCATACATAAAGCTATTAGATTGGTATAAAAAGTTAATTTCCAATCACGTCCGTATCGAAAATGTCATCTCAATCCCAACTCTAATACTAAATTGTTATTTTCCAGTGTCCCTACAAAGAAATATCATATCTGCGGTATCAAAAATAAGGTCTACGATCTAACGGAGCGTATAAAATATTGCTCCGGGTATTGCTTTAAGGCATCCGAATATATTAAATCCCAAGTGCCCGTTTCACCGTTGTGGTTGCGCGACAAGGAGCCAATGCCGCATTTTAGATTACTGCCCCAGAATAAGTAGCCCGCTTGGTATGAACACCCTTCATCCAAATCTCCTTGGCACAGCGAACCACAGCGTCAACTATATCCGCCCTGCGATCCTCGTGGCTTCGAATGCTGTGATCGCTAGTACCATCAGTGGAGGCGTAGCTATTTGTAAGCCGACAACCGCTGATCTGCATTTCCACGTTTTCTTCGGATGTTTCTACGCTTCCATTCTCGCATGAGGGTTCGCGCATACCATCGTCTTCTTTCAGGGCATTCACTATGGCCTTGGCAATTACTCTTTCCACATCACGAGGCTTCTCTTGGTCCGATTTAAATATGCGCTTGTACTTGAACTGGTAGGGCTGGTGATCGCTGGGCGCCTTAAAGAAGGTCTTCTTAGTTTGCTTACCATTATAGAGCACATCGATAAAATTTTAGAACTGAAATCTTATGTAAATTGTAGGGCTCGAAAAGTAGGGTTTTTTTTTAATAGTTAAAATACTTAAATCACCTTCAATTATAAGTAATAGATATAAGTACACATATGTGGTATTTTTGTATATTCCCTAAAATTGCATAACTACGCTTGAATTTCGATAAATACTATATTCTTGGAGCCCTACAAAGTACATAACAACATTTCAGAAGATTTTTCATATTGTCACAAATGTTATTAAATAATATAAGCTGTGATTTCTTTTCCCCCAACACTATTATTTGTAAACGTATTTAATAAATAATTGTATATATGTATTCATTACGATTTATTTCATGTATTTGGGTGTGTTTTGTTGTGGATATATAAGAAGCCAGCAACTTGACAATTTTTAAGTAATTAATAATAATGTTGGTATGTATAATAATAATGAAGAGCAGCAAATTAGTTGTATTTTAAATCATGATTATGTTGTCACGTTCTAGCGTTAAATCAGCTTCACGTTTCGCATCCTCCTCCGACCATTCACCACATTTGTCCAGCACATCCGTTTCGCGTAGAGGTTCCGTCTGTGAACAGACATAATTGTTTATACATATTATAATTAAATTGGATCATTTATTAATTATACCTCTTTATCGCCAGCAGCCAATTTGGTAAACATATTCGCATATAATTTCTTCTCCTTGTCCTTGTTTTGCTTTATCTTTTGTTTGCAAATAACAACATGATTGGCAGCAGCCTTGTTGCCAGGCTCCAGTTGTATAACCTGCATTTAAAAGAAATAGTCAATACTATTGTTTTTGAAAATCTCAAAAAACAAATGCTCACCTGCTGAAAATCTTCCAAGGCGTCCTCCAGCTCATTAATAATAAGATTACATTGTCCGCGACGATAAAGCGCTTTCACATTGGTAGCATCTAATTTAAGCACTTCGTTGCACTGAAAAATTTCAAGTTTTTACTAACATAATAGAGTATATATATATAAATTTGGACGCACCTCTTGCTTGGCCTCAAAATGATCGTTGGCTTTTTGATGACACAGTGCAATGTTGCTGTGGGTGGCCACTTTTAAAGTCTTGACCTCGTCGCTGGTGTTGTCCCTTATGTTGGGCAGGAGGTTCTTGCACTTGTTGTACATTTTAATGGCCAGCTCGTAGTTTTCCTTTTTATAATAGTTGGTGCCCTTCTCCTTGTAAACCTTAGCCTCAGCTACGCGCTCACTATCACTCAACTTCCACTCCTCCAATCCCTTGCCGCAATCGAGCAATTTAACAGTGTACTCAATCTTTGAGTTTGGTGGTATCTTAAAGGCCTCATTACCCTTGGCACCGAAGGCGTATTTTGAATGTATTTTAATTCTGTAAACAATATGGACATAATATATGGGTTAGGTATTGATTTCTTTCTGCAAAATTGATTATCATTTACTACGTTTAAACGCAAGGTAATATTAACAAATTAGATGGCAAGTTTTGCCTCAGATTACTGCCGGGAATACGCATTCTCCGTGAATAAACGTAGTAAGAAATGTATGCATGTAATATGTACTTAGATTTTTCGCCAATATTCATTTTTTCCAGTGCAAGCTCCAGGCCCTCTACCACACCGATGGCGCTCCCCTCACCATAATCGAATTCAACATCGCGTTCCTCAAACACACGACCATCATAAGTGCCAGAAATATGAGCTGAAATGTTTTAAGCAAATTGTCTTAACCACAATTCAACCGCAAAACTGTGATAATAGTTAGAAACCTTTTACAAAAGCGCCATCGCTGGGTGTACGCTTTTTATCGCTTTGTTCCAGAATAGTTCGCTCAATGCTGCCATCTTGATTTGGGCTCAGATCCTCGCCCTTCCAGCCCAGCATTTCCAACTACAATGAAATATATATAATTAAGAACTATCGAAAACTTTAATCGAACTATTCGCTAAACTATATCCCTGATTATCTTTAGTTTAATGAGTAAACGAACTAAAGAAATGATCGGTTTGACCGACTAGTTCGTTTAGAATAATCTGAACTACAGAACTTATACTTTTAGTTGAAATTCGAAGGACAACTTATAATATAAAATACCTCAAAGATGAGCGTGGAATCTGGTGGTATGCTTGGCGGGCTGCCAGCAGCACCATAAGCGTAGTTTGGAGCACATGTTAGGAAACAACGTTCGCCGAACTTCATGGTGGCGACACCCATGTCAAAGGCCTTGATGACATTTCCTTTAAAAGCGCATATTAATCAATAGAACATTCTCGAATCATGTCGGCACATACCTTTGCCCAGTTCAAATTCAAATGGTTCATTGCGACCCACGCTGGAATCAAATTCAGTGCCGTCAACCAGTCTACCGGTATAATGAAGCGAGACTTTGCAGCCGCTGTTTGGCGTCTCGTCACCGCTGCCCGCCTTTAATATTTCTTTAAGGACGCCACCATCGCCAGACAGATCGAGTTTATTACTTGCTTCCGACATGGTTTAAGTTATATTATTTCTACTTTCCGAAATTGACACTAAACTGCTCTGTGCTCATGAATTAAGTGTGGTGGTGGTGTGAAAAATATCGACACATTGATATATCGAATTCAGATAACTTTTCGATAGCTTTTTGCGATGAGTCGATTCGAAATAAACGATATCTATGCATAAATCCGTTGAATTTGAAATCTCAACCTTTCTTCTTAATAAGTTTATTGAAAGCACCAATAGAAACAATTTTAAATTACAAATTAATAATAATATTGCAATGAACAACGATATAAAAACATGAATACAATAAGGTATTTTAGAAACAACAAAAACTTAAGTACGGTGTCTAAGGACCTTCCCCTATTTTTTGTAACGTTTTTTCACAGGCTTGCAATTGAAGCATTTCAACGCCTTGACATATTTTCTGAATTTGAATTTTAGTTTCTTCTAAACGATTTTCTATACGTTGTAAGTCTTTTAAAAAAGGATGTGGCTCTGCGATCCCCTTCCTTGATTCCTTTTCAGCAATACTTAGAGCGCGCTTAAACATTTCAGCATCGACATGATAACTTAATGACAGTAATTCACCCATTCGATTTATAATACCCGACACAAAATGTGAATTGCGTGAAAATCCATAGATGTCATTATTATATTGGCTACTTGGGTCATTTCTTTCTTCTTCTTTATCTACCACTGCTTGGTTTTCGGGTGGATTGGCTTCAGGAAGTTCGGACGGTGGTTCATTTCGAACAATTTCCTGGTGGATACTTAGGATCGTATCATTTCTATCGCTTCCAGTATTATTTAATTCAATATTAGTTCTGTTTTCCTCGGTGGATTGGTTTTCGTGTGTTGTGCAATAATTTCGATGATTATTATGTTGATCACTTGATCTGGTCAACAGTGGGGTATTTCTTTCCTCCTCTATATCTTCTGCAATGGTTTCAAGTGCATGTCTGCTCCCGCTTGGTTGCATTGCGGATGGTAGTTTGGACTGTGGTTCATTTTTATTGGTAGATTGGTTTTCGTATGTTTTATAATAATGTAGTTCCATTATATGTGGATATTGATATTGGGGAATAGCTATTTTGTAGACTGGATTGTCCGAGGGACTAATTCCGTGCTTAAACCAATTGAGTATCTTGTGATCCCACCAGGGATGATTTAAGAAAACCTCACAGGTGCTAAGTAAATTTATCTGGCTAATGGCTTGATAGATTTCCGCCTGATCTTTGATTATCTGCAATAAATATAGCTGGTTATCAGATTTTAAGATATAGGTTTGGTCTAAGCTTACCTGAATGTCGCTAACTGCGTGACCAGTAAGTAAATTAAAAAACGCAACTCCCACGATGATTGAAAACAGGATGAGCCATGCAAAATCGAAATAGCTTTTAAACAATATATTGCCGGCATCATATTCTCCCGTTGACATTATATAAGATTTGGTAATAGATGACATAAAGCTGTTAAAGTTTAAGCTCAGATTGTCAGTACTGTTTTGGGCCTCCATAGTATTCGATTGAAAAAACCGAATATAGAAGCATAGACTGAATATAAGCAATAGGAAAAAGAATACCATAATGTATCTGAAGATAGTTTCGACAACCTTGAGTAGCATTAGAAGAGGCATCGATATCCATGGGATACGCAGTGAGCTCATGTGTAGCAGAAACTTGAATAATGTGAATATCAATGTGCCAGTCGCAATTTGACTTTGCGTTTCTTCTGAACAACAATCTAAGCACGTGAGTGTAGAGAAGACGATTATAGACAGATCCATAAGATTGACTTTGAATGAGCGTAGATAGTGCTGCCATCCCAAGAAAATTTGTACCACCTCACGTACTAGCAAGTAGACAATGAGAAGCCAGCAGGGAATTAGAATTATGTTTGGGCCTGTCTCCAGTTTTCGGACCGGAAACTTGGAAATTATGTAAGTGGTAATTAACACTTGGAAAATAACATAGATGACAAAATGTATATAGAAGAATTTTGAAAATAAATGCCATTTGTGAATCAAAAGAGCCGTTATGACAGGATGTTGTAATAGATGTTGTAGTTCTTTTGACTTTCGTATATGAACGATCGTTCGCATATCGTTATGAACCACGCGATCTGATTTATCTTTGGGTGGATGCGATATATTAGTCAAGTCAATGTTAATATTGTTTTTTTTGGACTTTACGTTATCCATTGTTATGCAGCGATTAAAATGTTCTTCCAGTATCTCGGGTCGAATGCGAGCTATGGGCAATTCCGCGTAGTCGCTTCTCATGCCCATATAGGCTCCATTATAAAGCAGTTCTTTGACCGCCGTCTCATTGTATATCTCTGCAGCATAGGTAAGTGGAGGTATCCTATTCTCATCCGACGCGCTCACATCAACGTGTTTGCTCTTCAGCAGCCTTTGAAAGCACTGTACGTAGTTGCAATATTGTGAATCCCCTGTATTTGATGGCATGTCGTTGATAGCTTTTTTGAGCAACTCTGTCGATAATTTATGCGGCAATTTTAAATAGCGACTTCTTAGGATCTGCTCAAATAGATTTACGTTACCGAAACAAATGCCCTTTTGTATGATTTCTTTGTTTTCATGGGCTGTGTTTATTTCAAATGTTTTCAATAGAATTTTTAGTGCGTGGTTATCGTCGTGTTTAGTGTATCTAATAATTAGATTAATCAGATAATTTAACTTATTGGAATACTCCTTTTCAAAGAAATCCGATGAGCGTCGTTTTAAAAAGTCGCTATTCTCGTTTTTAAACCTAATGCGATCTCGAATTATTCTATCGAGGGACTTTCTTCCAAGTTCTAAGTGCCTTTCCTTGTGAAATTCTTGAATGTAACTCCACGCCTCTCGTGCAAGTTTGTTCTTGTCCCTGTATCGCAATAGTAACATATAAACCAGCTCATATTTATCATTTCCTGACATCTCAGTATTTTTAAGCACATAGTTTAGGGGTTCCAGTCCCCCTCCATCGGGAATATCAACTGAGGCGTTCTTACAAAGCAAAATCTCCATGCATTCTTTTACCTCACCTACATTGGAAACGTTTAAGGCTTTGGCCAAGAAGTTCAGCGGGGTTTGTCCATTGTACGGGTGATCCACATTGACAACCACATTCTCATTCTTATATAGCATCAGAAATAGATTACAAAACGACAACGATTCGGCAGCATAGTTAATTGCTGCTTTTTGAAGTTGGGGATTTATCTGAAAGATATATATTTTAGGTGCATAATTATTATATTATAACTAGATTGCAATAAATCTTTGAATATAAGAAATAAGCCGAACATTTTTAGAATATCTAAAAGTAATTTTAACGATTTTAAGAAAGCATAATTGATTTAAATTCTTGATAACGATAAGTTCACGAAACTCGATTTATTTATTTTTTTGCCTCTACGTATAGACAAACATATATAAATATATATAAAGTTTAGGTACGTACATAGTTCAAGTCACACCCACGTTCTATGCACAAATTTAAAAAATGTGATCGGGGTTCATTAGAACTTCTAGACAGCAATTCCTCATATATACTCTTTTCTTCGCCCTCTGAATAATTGGGATCAGCACCTTTGTATAAGTAGTCTTTAAAGGTACTTATATTGTTAAATATAATCCCTATCCTCATTTCTTTGTACCATATCTTTTGTTCCATCTTTTATGTACGTATGTTTCTTTTACTGCAAACGTTCGTGTTATCAGCTGCCGGTTCTAGGGTATGTGACTCTTTGTATACGAGATCTGGCAGCGTGTGGCCAACTGTCACTTCAATAAAAATGGCTGAATGGATTATTTAAAGCTTCTAAAAAAATACCACAATTTAATTTAAAATACTTGTTTGGGCAATGTTGCTATAACGATAAATTGTGCTTAAAGTACTCGATATTTATAGTAACGCTTTGATATAAATAGCTTTTATCCGTTTGCCAAGTTGCTGACGTATTTAATTAAAGACAACAACATCATTATCAGTCAATTATGTATTAATCTGGTTTATTTTTGGTCAAAGCTTGGAAAATCAAAATAACGGACATACAATCTGTTATACTAACTGCAAACACAAACTCGTGTAGTATTTAAACTTGGGCGACATTGAGATGCTAACGAAAGCACATTTTATCTCGCATAAGCGAAAGCTTTAGATAATGTTGTTGCCGCACTAGCAACAACAAGTGCTCAAAGCCGAGAGTAACGGTTGAGAGGGCGATCGCTCACTAGCCTAAGGTTCGTATCAGAGGTACGCGACATTTTTCATTTTGGTTTCTAGCGAGTTTCAGCTAAAAAGCCCATGATAGCGATCAAATTTCCTAATACAATCCTATTTCGTGAAACGACTTTCCAAAGAGTTTCTTATGTCTAATTATATTGATCTTACAAATGCAAAGAAACTTTATTTTGAAAACTAAAATATTGTGGAAATAAAGAAATGAATTATCCACTCTTAGTTAAATTACCCATTAAAAAAAAAAATAGTTTAAGTCAGCGTCTATTTTTGGCTTATGCTTCCGAACTGAATGATTGATTGATATTTAAAATTCGGAGTTGTTATATATCAACGAATTATCCATCAGCATGCTATCACTTAAAGGGCCAGAAAATTGTCAATCTTTAATTAAATAAAATTGATCGCAAGTGTAATAAGTCTCTGATACACGCTTAATAGCGATCTATGTCGGGTATCCCACACGTGTAGCTAGACTGCTCGGTATCGACGCGTCGTCGTCGTCGTCGTCAGTTGAAAACTGAAGCCCGCGCCGAGCGAAACACGACGAGTGCGCGACTTTAAAGCGGCGAGCGGTGCACTCATTTTTTTTAAATTTAATTGACGCCTGTTGCTGTTGCTGGCCGTTGTTGTTATTTTGTTCGCTGGTGTGCCTTACTGCTATATCTTTTATTGTTAATAAATTATAATTAACGAATATACAAAATGCTGAAGTAGAACAAATGAAGTGGAAACAAAAAATTAATGATGATAAGACTTGAAAAATTCAGTCGAAAAAGTTAAATGTTCATCATCAAGGTATACGAAGAAGTGGCAAAAACACGTTCAACAACAAATTGCATAAAATAACAAAAACAAAATACACACACACACACAAGCATGCAAAACAAAACTTAAATAAAGTTAAAACGGATTTCAAACTTTAAAACCCGATTATAAAAATGTATTCAATGTGTTTATTTGTCATTCATCTAAATTGAAAATGCAACTTGCATTTCATGTGTCAATGATACATACATATGTACATATATTCGTTGAATGTATTTGTGTGTGTGCGTGCGTGTGCGTGCGTGCGTAAACATGGAAAGTTAATATACGAAGATTTGAATTTCGGGTTTGTTATTGTTGCTGTTGCCTAGCGGGTTTCTCAGTTCGATTTGTGGACTGTCGTCTGTCGTCTGGGCTGGTTACTTGGCCTTTTTATCGGCACACGTTCGCGTATTTAATTTGTGCACAGTTTCAATATTTATTGTCGGCGTGTTCCCTTTATAATTGCTAAAAACAAAGCAAAGTAAACAAGACTCAGGGTTTTTCTTGCCGAAACGCAAGATAATAAGAATACATACAAATGTATGTATGTATAGGTGCATCTTATATTCCAATGAAAACTTAAGTACATACAAGATGTTGGCAAATAATCGTTTATATTCATTATGTGTCTGTGTTTAATCGTGTATCGATGTATACATATATATACACATGCAATGTGTGTATGTGTGTGCGTGCATGTGAATAATGTTTTATTGTGTCTTCATTCATAGTCAAAAGCTCAGCTCTGTTCGTGGCTTGTACAGTTAAAAACGCAAGCGAAAGTTCGAACGGGCCTCTTGCAGAGAAGATCATCGTTATACTAACAAGTGTACATACGTTCGTTGCACACTGTGGCAAAGCTTCTTGAACTGAGCTCAAAAATATCAATTATCTTAATTGAATGACGCGCACAAATCAATTAAGCAAAATGTGTTTACAGCAAAACAAAGATAAAAAAATCAAATAAATTTATAGTGCAAATCGATGGCCCACCAATCGATAGCTTCTAAAAGTGCAAATACTTGAAATTACAAATATTGTTGAAAATATTATTTAAATTTTCAATAAATATGTAACCAATAATTTGAGTGTTGAAAACATCCATATAAATAAAATCAATTATAAATAAAAAACAAGAAAGAATGGCTATCTTCGGAGTGCCGAAGCTATATACCCTAGCAGCATTGTTTTATACATATCTCAATATCACCTAAGTTGTTCGATTTTGATAAAAACTATAGGAAACTATAAATAGTTTTTCATACAAAATCTCATTTTTCACGCAATCTTATGACAGCTATGTGATAGGCAAAGGGTATAATAATTTTAACAAAAGTGAATTTGATTATTCAACATTAATTATAGTTTAAGCACATATTTTCATACAGCAAGATTTTATAACTAATTAAACTCAAGATACTTATAGCCCCTTTCCACTAGCTCCAACATTTGTCACATTTCAATATTTATGATTTTAGTCTTTCATGTGTTTTTTTTAATATAAAAAGTATTTATTTTTTTGTCTTTCAAATGTGAAACGATAAATGCAATTTACCATTAGCCCGATTAAAATCAGCTGTGCGGCTTGTTTTAATGCAAATTTAACACAAAATGCTAATGTGTCCCCGCTCTGGTGGTGGCCGCGCCTCCCCCGACCCCCCCGCCCCGCGGCGGCCAATAACTCTTTATATACGAGATTATATCTTTTGGGGGGGGCCCCTCCCCTGTTCATCTTTTCCCCCAACCCCACCCCCCTTTTCCCCATTTTGGGCCGGAAAAAGTCAGATCTTTTCCGTTGGTTTTCTCGCCATTTTTCATTTTTAAAAATTAAAAGTGTGTGTGGAAAGGGGCTATTAAACAACATTTTTACTAACTACAATATATAATCAATTAAGTTTGCCAGCTGTAGTAATCATGATTGCATACTGTAACTAAATGTGGTGCTTTAGCTGGAGCTTTGCAACTTAAACAAATGCATATTGAACCACGGTTAAAGCTTTGAAAGCAGTTATTTGCTGGCGTGGACGACGCGCGCAATGAATTTAAAAATTTATACAAACGAAAGTTTGCAAAGAAGGGGCAAAACAGATGGCGATAAAAAGGAATCAAAAATAACAACAGCAACAACACAAATTGAAAACAACAAAGAAGTTAACGTTAGGGCTGCTCACGTTGTGCTTGTTGTTGTTGATGAGGCAAAGGAAACGGTAAAGGGAACGGCAAAGGAAAAGGCATCCTCAGATAGTATACTACTGCATAATCAAGAGCAGCAGCAAGGGACAAGGGACGGCTTGAAAACGAACAAAGACAAAGTTTATGTCGCAACGGCAAATCATTTAAATATTGAAGCAATTGAAAAAGCATCGTCGATGGTGGCGGCAATTAACAACAACGACAACGACAACTGCAATAACAACAATAATAACAACAACAACGCCAACTGGCTGATCAACGTTGGCTGCAACAAAATCAAGAAGCAGCTGAGGCAGCAAAGAATATTATTATTGCCAAGTGAAAAAAACCACAAGAAATACTCGCACAATACAAGCAACATTGATGTACAAACATTTACCAATACAAAAGAACTCAATCAAGTCAATTTAAATTCATCGTCGCAATCGTCGCACTCGTTGGCGACCTCACTGGAGGCTGTGCCAGCAACAACAACAACAACAGCAACAACGCTTGCTATTTTAGCTACAGCTACTGTTACTACTGAGATAGCGCGACAACAGCAACAGCCACTACAACAACAACAACAACAACATCGACAGCGACAACAGCTGATTATGTCGCCAACGGCGCTGGCATCGTCTGCTGCCTCATCATCAACGTCTGCCTCCACCAACGCCACCGCCCCCGCCCCTGCCACCAGCAACGTTACCGTCACAGCTGTTAATTTACGAAAATCACATTCAACGCCGGCTCTCAAATTCGATGGCAGCAGCAACATTGTTGACAGCAACAAACATAGCAACATGGAGGCTAGCAACATTGCCATCAAGGATGTTGCTGTCGTTGCCCACTTCAAGCGTCAGCAGCAGCAGCAGCAACAGCAACAGCAGAAACACGAACAATTCTCACGCATCAACGGCAACGACAGCAACAAATGCAACACCATAGATGCAACAAAGCCGACTACGCCGGAATCATTGCGATTTGGATGCACACACTATAAACGGCGCGCCATGTTTGTTGTAAGTTTCAAAACAATCGTATAAACCCTGATTATTCATAAGTACTAAATGGCAGGAGATCTAATCCAAACAAATGAACATCCAACAAAGAATGGATATGTTCAGAGTGCCGAAGCTATATAGCTATAAGCTAGGTATATACCTTAGCAGCAATGTTTTTTATACACAACTCAATTTTCGTCTGATTGTTCCTATGGGAGCTATGTGGTCCGATTTTGAGCAAATCATAGGAAACTGTATGAGGTATAACATATGTACTGCCTGCATCGAAAAGAAGGGTCTGTGCCAAGTATCATTACGATAGTTTTAAAATTGAGAGACGGACAGACGGATATCGCTTTATCGAGTCGGCTATTCATGCTGATTCAGAATATATATACTTTGTTGGGTCGAAAACGTCTCCTTTAGAGCATTACACATTTCGAGACAAAATTATAATACCTTATGTTGGGGTATTAAAAAGGGGTAAATTTTCAAAATTGCTCTGAAATCTTTTATTTTTTATCTAATATGTTTCTCCACTGATCCAATTTATGAAAATCACTGCTGTACCTCCACAATACTAATAATATTTAATTTGTTGGGATAAAAATGCTTATTTTTAGCTTAAGCCAATTCTTTAGATTGAACATTCACGGGAAACTTTGTATTTCATTAGAATTAAAACATTTAGAATGAACGATTTACTGTTTGAAATCATCGTTAGTCGATTTCATATCCTTAATTAGTATCCTCTTAGCTATTTATCATTGCAATGCTTATAAGGTAACCACATAAAATTACTTTTCTCTGTAGTGTCCGAATCTGTAATCTATTTATAGAAATAACTTCGCCTTAGTAGTTCAAAATAGCATCCTTTATATGTTAGAAGTATGCAGTCTCCTGTTTCTACAATTCTGTATTATTGTTTTATTGGGATGATTCCTAAGTTAGAGAATATTAATAATGTACTCGTATGGATGTTCACAAATCCACTTGAAGTGACTGCGATGGAGCTTCAATAAGATTTTTCGTTTATTTATTGCGGTTTTATCTTGCAGAGAGAGATTCTCTACATAAGATGATCTATTCTAAAAAAAAAAAAAAGATTATGAGACTAAATCTTATGCTCTGCGATCTACAAAGTCTATTATTGTCCATACTTCCAGTATATTAATTTCTTCCAAGAATGTTAAAATGTTCATAGGTTAAGGGTTTCCATGTTCAAAGATTGAGAATTTCCATGTTCAAAGACTGAGGGTTTCCAGGGTAGCCTTTCAGACTGAAAAATATTCAGATTCTGCCACAAATGCTACAAAAATGTATTGTAATTCACAAAGCTAGTATTTGGAATCATAAATAGATGTATTATTTGAAATTATTATCTTAAATTACTATTTGAAATCAAAATGGCTGGCTTATTAGCTAAAATGAAGACATATTTTTGGGAAATAGAATGACGACTGTTAATAAATGTTCTTAACTTATTATTTATTTAGGTTAGGTTAGGTAGAACCGGTTGACCACCACAAGGTGGTCCCACATAGACCGAGCAGGTCCTTAGTGTCGCCGGATACTGAAGGTCGTTAGGAGGTTTGTTGATCCTGTAGAATTCGTGTGCGCTTGGCATTGGAAGTGTGTCTGACCTCTTCTTCTAGGGATGCCTAAGTGTTGCAAGTGCTGGACAGCTGCACATAAGGTGTTCTTAGGTTTCCACAACTCCTGATTCCTTACATTTCCAGCAGCCGTCTTCCGTAGATATCCCCAGCTTTTTAGCATGAACTGCTGCTAGGCAATGTCCAGTTAATACTCCTATCATAAGTCTACAATCTTTTCTTGGAAGCTATAGCAGGAAGTTAGTGAATTTCTGGTTTCGCTCCTTGCACATAATTTTGGTAATTCTGCAGCTGGTGGTATTATTTTTTATTTAAGATTAAGGACTTGAGAATTTATCTAAAGTTCAGCAAAGAAACCATCAAGAGCACACATTAAATGCTAAATCCATTTAAGAGAAAGAAAGCTTTTACATAGTTAAATTTGATGGACTTATGGCTCATAAATTGTTGCCTAGTTTGATGTTAAGTGAAAGCACAAAACATTCCAAAGGCTAAATATGGATCATTTCAATATTTTCCATTTTAGGCAAATATATTTTGTAGCTCTTTTTGGCAGGAATAAAATAGTGATCATTATATGCCGACCACGTGGCAACGTTGCGGAGGCGCCTCGCATTTGTCGGCGGTTCTGGTTATCGTCGTCGTGGCGCTTTTCCTGAAGTCATCGTTTTTGTTGCCCCCAAACGAACATTTCAACTTATTTATACGTTTCTAAACAAACAATCAAACGTAGTCCATAGACACACACACACACATACACACACAAATGGCGGCTACATTTCTTTTGTGGCTGCATAATTTGAGTTCAATTGGGCGAATTAGTGTTTGCCTGTGAATTGTGCCTACAAAATAACAACAATAACAACTGAGAATGTTGCTCCCGACTGTGATATAGTCTGTTTACTGTGGCATCGATTTCCTACACTTCTTTTTTTTGTTTCATCTTTTGAGGATATTATCCGAAATACATGTAGCAAATTTGATGACAAAAACCTTAAGATTGTGGGAGATATAGTCGGTAAGATTTGTCGGAGATGAATTTCACTTAATTGTAACTAAATAGTCCCGTAAAAAAAGAGATAAAGCCTCTTCATTCCAGTTGTGATCCACAATATCTTGTACACCCGTAAAATCTGTCGGAAGTGAAATTCAAAGGGTTTCCTGAATTTCGGGGGTGGACTTAAGAGAAATAAGGAAATCTTAACACTTGAGAGCTGACTAGGTTTTAAACCAATATATATACCAAATTTATTTGCTCAAGATTGAAATAGAATGTGTGTTTAGTGAAGTTTAGTTTTTAAATGAAATATTTCGCAGGCTTGATGTCAACAATTCAGAGTGAATATAGAATGATGTGATATGAAAAGAAAAGAATGGTCATATAGCGCTATTTCGGATGCTGCCAAGCATCCTCCTCATCAGTGATCTTATTGTAAGAATTTTTCCCAAACTCCCGTCTGAAAGGCGGATGCCTTAACCTCCTACCCACTTGCTGTCCGATCCCAGCTTGAACTAATTACTTTCATCAACAGTTCCATTTGAAATTCTAAGTCCGCACCAAAGCTTAATCCCTTTATTTAAGTTTCTAGAAAAATTCGAATTTTTAGGAACAGATGGATATTTTACAAAACCCAATGTACTTCTCTCCTCCTTCAAAACACGGTATATGAAACACAGTAAAAGAAGATATATCAGCAATATCCCAACAACATTTTGGCCTTTAGTCTTAAAATGAATCGCCGCAACAATACGACTTCAGTATCTAGAAAAGTGAGTGCCCATTTAACACCTCCATTGATCCCGTCTGAATTACGAGCGTTTATCTTTATTGTTGAATTAAATATTAACGCTTTGGCGTCTTTGGGAATGCGTTTGCATAAATAGAATGCTCATTTCTGGACTATTTTCAGCACTTGGCTTCAGTTCGGATATTAATATATCAGACGCTAAAATAAGTATCTATTTAAACACTTATTGTATAAGTAATAATGAAATGATGCATTAAACGATGGTTTGAAAGATTTTAGATAACTAAATTAAGTATTTTTGGAGAAGGAGGAGTTTGACATGGATATTTTTGTGTGTTTGCCTGTAAAAGAAGTCTATGAATAATAGATTTTCTTATTCATATGTTGTGCAAGTATTTTTTATGATAATTGCTTAGAAATATTTTGCATATTAGTCATATATTGAGTAAAAATAAATTGGCTTGTATTTGAGTTTAACACTCATTTGCGGAATATTGAAATATGTCACGCAAATTGGTGTGTTTGAAATTTTATTTTAGTGTTTTTAGTGAAAAGGTCGTGCTAGATTCCATATTGTTTCTACACGTTTAAATATTTGATCATTTTCTAGCTAAAGGTTGATTATAGGGTTAAAAAATACAAACCAGTACAAAAGCACATCGTATATTGAATCAGCTGAACTCAAACTTATATGTAGAACTGGAAAACAATAGATGACACTATTGATAGTATCGATGCTTTCATATTGTTGCCAATACCGATGCTTTCCCAAATGTTATTAATAAATTTTCCATATATGTGGAAATTTTTACTCCCTGTACCCATAAAATGGTTAAAAGGGGGTTAATAAATCTGTGCAAATGTATGTAACAGACAGAAGGAGACATCTATGACCCTATAAAGTATATATACTTCTTGATCAGTATCAAAAGAGATTTCGATTTGGCCATATCCGTCTGTCCGGATGAACGCGTCGATCTCTGGACCTATAAGAGCTAGAGACCCTAAATTTGGAATGTAGGTACCTGTATATTATACGCAGATAAAGTGTGTTTCCAATTTCAGATATCTCCCGCGTTCTTCCGCAATTCGATAAAATCGCTTTATACTTAAAGATATAGCTTAGGGATTTGGCATGTTTAATACTTTGGTTACTCTTAATCTGCTGTCCAAATTCTCAAGTCGATCGGATAACAAACACGGAAGTTATTCACAAAAGCAGTTTCAGTGCTGCAGCACAGCCACCACTTAAAATGCCCCGCTTGCGCTGTCGCTTGTGTGTGTGCATATTTGTGTATGTGTAAGTGTACGAAGATGCGATCGGAAATTCTTGACCTGGGTACAGGGAGTTTTATAGTCGGGTATTCTCGTCTATAGTATTCTTACTTGTTTTTAAATCATTCTTTATAAAACTTTGCTCGATTTGTGGTGGTGTTGGCAATGTCTGTAGAGGACTAACCTCAACCTTAAATAAAGGATAGAAGTTCCAAAAATGATTTATTTCTTAAATTGAAAACAATCGAAAAGATCGGCGATTGTTTTGTCAGTTTCGTGCTCGCAATCTTAACTGCAATAATTATATGTCAACCTTAACTGCAAAAGTTGTCATTAAATGTTGTTTGCTTTGTACATTTGTCAGCCTTATAATTATTATTGTTTGTCTTTTAGTGCATAGTTAACTTTTTTTCCTATCTAAATAGAAGTGAAACATCTGGCAACATCCATAAGCACATTGAAATGAAGATTTTATTTATAAATATGATTGGGGGAAAATTGTAAAAAAAACCGGATCTTAAGGTACTTTACTTTTATTTCAAGTATGCTTATAAATAGTAACAAAAGCGCAAAGCTTGAATAGACTTTAGAGTAAGAAAGTAAACCCATTTATAATTCGACGAATCTAAAGCTATTATTAATTCAATGAAGTACAGTTAATGGATTTTTATCAAGAATACATATATAAATCTTTGATATCTTATAAATATTTAAAAATAAAAAACTTTATAAACATAAATTCTAGGGCTTACTAAGAAGTTTTAATCCATGAATAAAAGCGACAATATAAAAATTCTATATATGTATTAACCCCTTAAACAAATACAGTTGTGAACTTGAAATACTTTTAAATAGATTGTACGTATGTATAAAAATATCTAGAAAACTATACAGCAATTGACATAACAGATACATATATACTAATATACAGAACGATGCGTATGTGTGTACAAATGAAAATTTATTAAAATTAATTTAGGTTTATTGAGGATGAGTTCGACTATAAACATACCTAACTATATATGTTTATTGTACTACCCGTACATTACATAGGAGAATGTTTCCCTTCCCTTAAAAAAATATATATAGAATGTTTATAATTGCTTTTCCTTTATAGCACAAAGGTATATAAACAATCTGTAGAGCTTAACTCTAATACATCGTACAAATAATTATATATGCATCATATTTTTGCAATATTTAAAAAGTACAAGAACTGTTATCGATATTTTTTATATGCACTTTTATTTGTAGTGCAATTCTACGAAATAAAAGCGAAAATTAAATTATTAATTCGATTAAATATTATTAGAAACGTTAATTAACAATTAGTCTTCATAGTAAATAATTATATGTGCATATCTCGTTTTACCTATTTGAATATTTTTAATGTTAATGTAACGATCAACTTTAGTAGCCAGTCCAGCAAGCTGTGTTGTGGTTAGAGATTTCATTAGGCAAAGAAGGTTCTAGGAAAGGGTAAGGATAGAATAAGCATAAGAATAATGTAGTTATAGAGTGGGACATGGAGTGGGAAATGTCCGACGCGATGGGGAAAGATTATGAGCCACAGTTGCCTATCTTTCTGAAACTGTCTGCAGTTCTTGAAAATTTTGGATGTGAGAATAACCCAGAGATTCTCAATGTGATTCAGATCCGGGCTTAATGCTGGCCACTCCAATACAGGTATTTTTCTGTCGGTGGACAGCATCGATATCCGATGCAAACGCCAGATTCAACGTCCTGGTGTGGTTGATTCCATGTTTAGAGGACAAATTCAGGATCAAATGGGCCTGCAAAGAGTCCAAATTATTCATGAAAAGCGGTTCCTTAAGCATATCTCCATGGTGCCTAAACTAAAGTTTTTAAACCGACATATGAAGGCTCGAATGGTGGAGTTTGCACATAAATACCACCCTTATAATGTGTTGAGATCAACGGATTTGCAATACATATTCATGGGATACGTCTTTTTAAGCCACAATTATTAAATTTTAAGCAATTTTATTTTATTACCAAAGTAGAATAGTTGCCTTTTCAATTGAAAATATCAATATAATATAAGTCAAGTTTGATCAAATATTTTTAGAAATGTAATAATATTTCAGGGTCATCTCGTTTGCAGCATGAACGAAGGTCGAGAAACTTGATTTAATGTCATCGGTTTTTCAGCTTCGTAATACATACATAGATCTCTTTTTTTTATTGTAACGATATTTGGACAATTTGAAATATGTATCTGGTGAATAAGCGTATTTAGCAAAACAATTAACACCGATCGAAGAAACAGACGCGTTTGTGTGTTGCGTGCCACAATTGTCTGTCTTCGATTTCAGTTTCAGTTTCAGTTTGATTTAATTAAGGTTTATGGTGCGCTAAATTGAATTGCTTCTGCAATGTTTATGGTAACGCTAAGTCCAATAGTCTGTCCTCCTCACTCGTGGCTCCGAGGGTTCGACCAAATGGAATTGTTTCGGGACTTTTGGTCACGTAGTTCGTGCCACTCGGCAGTTTCTGAGCGGCTTTTTGTCAGTTCATTCTCATATTTCATTAACAGCTCCATTTCGAATTTGAAACTGTGGCCGTTTGTCTCACAATTTCGCTAATTAATATGACGCTGAATTTTGTTTGTTGCCAGCTCTAAGTTTTTGTTTTTCGATATATGTATGTTCGGAATCAAGTTTCTAATTAATTTTTGCGAATTCTTTGCAGACTCCCTGCTGCAACAAGTTCTACAAGTGCCGCTTCTGCCACGACGAGAACGAATCCCATCACTTTGATCGTAAGACACTCACCGAACTCATCTGCTCCGAGTGCAACACCAGGCAGAAGGTGCAGGAGCAATGCGAGAAGTGCGGCGTACGCTTCGGCAAGGTAAGTCTTCAAACAGAAATCGTGACGGTTGATCATCTTCATTTATTTTAGAATTTACTTGTTTGCCATTATTTCTTGATTTATTATGTTTCTTGGCACTACAAATAAAATTTATATTTTGTTCAGAAATAAAAGTGCTTTATTGATTTTTATTTTTTGCTACAAAATAAAAATTAACAAAAGATTACTGAAAATTAAAACCAAAAGAATACTAAAAAACCTAGTTTCTGTTTTTAATCTGTATTTATTTTATAAAAAATACCAAAATGAACTAATTATGGATTTTTCAGTAGTTTTTTGTATATAATAAAAATTACAGATTTGAAACAGAAACTACGATTTTTAGTATTCTTCCGGTAATTATACTGTATTTCTGAAATGTCAAAAAGTATATTGGTCTTTCGAATATAAATCTGATCTAATACAATTTTTTAGTATTTTTTGTATTTAAAAAAAATATAGATTTAAAAGAGAAACTACGATGTTTAGTACATTTTTTGGTAAGTTTTTTTTTGAAAAGTCAGAAAGTATTACAAAATGTAAAATAAATACTGAATAAAAAATGATTATATTATTATTTCAGTATTTTTTGACTTTTCAAAATATGATTATTATTCATTATTATTATTTAATGTGAGTTTTAGGATGTTCAGTATTGCTTATTGGTATTTTTGACTTTTAAAAATTACTCAAATAAAACTGTATTTTGAATTCTCAGTAATTTTTTTAGTATTAATGAATTTTTTTGAAAATCGATGGTTTTACTCTTCTATTACTAACTATATAAAACATAATGCTTACTTTTTTCTCCTTTTAGTACACGTGCCTCATTTGCAACCTATTTGATGATGCGGACAAGCAACAATATCATTGTCATGGCTGTGGCATCTGCCGCATTGGCGGCGCCCACAACTTCTTTCACTGTGAAGTCTGCAACATGTGTCTGCCGATACAGCTCAAGATTGATGGACATAGGGTGAGCAGTTCTAGCTGGGTTATTTATTGTTAAGGAGTAGACTAAGTTATCTATCTTATGTGTTGGAATTCTGCTTTCTAGTTCGAGTCAGTCAGTTAGCTCAGAAGTTTAACTAAAAGAACTTATATTTCATTTGAGTCTTATTCGTCTATTAAATTACCTCAATCAACCATAATTAGGGACTAAGTACTAAGATTAATTTAAGCGATTTAAGGCTGAACAATTCAACATTATTGTGTTTGAAGAGTATGCAGAGAAAGGTTACGAGAAAACAAAATTATAATTCTAATGAGAGGGAAATATCTTGTGTTTTTAGCGTTCCCTAACTATAGGTTAGGTTATAACGCCTCGAGCAGCTTCATCTGCACCTTCTTCCACTGCTCGATCGTCATCTGGCCTTGCGGGTTGCTCCGGTCGATGAGTGCCACGATCAGGTGTCGTTTGGCCACGTCGCTCGCCTTTGCGGTATTCGTTTTCGGATGCCTCACATTCACCTTCTGCATTTGCCGTTTACCTGCGGAGGTTCCGGTCTTTGCCGCTTTTTGTCGGCAAGCTCCTCCACACGATTGGCGAAGTGGCCATCCTTGGTTGTGAGCTGGGGTCTTGATGCAAAGTGCTCTCGACTCTCCTTTATCCTACTTTCTGTCCAGGCAAGGGACTCCTTCTCATTGGAAGTGAGCTCCTTCTTGCCCGTCAGTCTGCCTTGGATTCTCAACGCAGCTTTGCACTGCCTTCATGCCATCCTTTGACTTCGCCTTGGGCCCTTCCTTACGTGAGGAGCTGGTGCCCGAAGACTTGTTCGGAGACTGAAGGAGGCGTTCTTCGGTGTTTCATCTATCTTCTCCGTCATCCTGCAAAGGTTGGTGGTTTTTATTCTGGGACACCACCCCATAGCGTTTTTAACCTGCCGCCAGGCACCTCTGAACCATGGCTGTGATCTCAGTACCCCCGGCGTGCCGAAGCCTTCGAGGTCTACTGTATCACAGCCTCTGCTAGACACTTTACTGCCTGGGTGACACATGGTATTACCCGTTTACTCCGAGGCAAACACAGTGTCCATTGCCCGGCCAGCACCCTCGTGGAGGGTTCAGTTCGAGGATTTTTGCTAGCCACTCTTTACTATATTAAGAGACATTTTTAATTGACTCCACCAGTTTTGAGTTCAATTCTTAAAACTATCGTTTCATTTTTGTATAATTTAACAAAATATTTCTTTAAAATGATATGATTAACGATAACATGGCTAATCTACTACTGAACACTATCAAAGCCATATAAAATACTTGATTAAGCTATAAAATATTTAAAGAAACGTTCAAAAATTAAAACGTTTTATTCAAGATTGTTTTATTATTAGATTGTGGTATTTCGAATCGATAGGCTTTTTGCATGTAGATTACCATGACACTGACAGTAAATAAACTGAATGCATAAATAGAATGTGGATCACTATAAGGAAATAGTAGCCTTGAAATATTGAAATTAATGCAGAATGACAGCTGAACAGGTTTTTGCTAAGTGCTATGGATATTGCGTATGCTCAAAAAATCCAGTTTTAGTAGTTTTCAATAGTTTGGTTTGGCAAACACATAAGATTAAAACGGTATTGGTCTGTAACAGGCACCGATAAGAAACCGGTAGGAGAGTACCGCGTAAATCTACAAATAAAGAAGATATTAATCATTTGTAAATTATAGAGAGGGCTTTATAATTAATTTGTGATTTTGACATCTGGCGAGATGGGTTAACAAGCTGCCCAACTTAAAAATAAATGATTAGTTATCGATTTGAACAGCCAAGTAAATAATGATATGATTATTCTCAATTTATGGTTTTAGTGTGTGGAGAATATCTCGCGATCGCATTGCCCCGTCTGTCTGGGTGATATACACACCTCGCGCATTCCATGCCACATTCCGGACTGCGGGCACTTGCTGCACAAAATGTGCTTCGATCAGCTGCTGGCCTCGGGTCATTACACCTGTCCCACCTGCCAAACCTCGCTGATTGACATGACCGCGCTGTGGGAATACTTGGACGCACAGGCGCTGCGTATGCCGGTGGCTCTCAAGTATGAGAATCAGCGTGTGCACATATTCTGCAACGATTGTCACAAGGTAATATGTCAAACCACAATTATTCATATCTTGAAATGCCATACTAATCATGATTTATCCTTTGGCAGACTTCAAAAACCAAATTCCATTTTATCGGACTCAAGTGCGTACATTGCGGCGCCTATAACACCACACAGGATGTGAAGCGTCGCCTGTCCCTGGTTACCGATGAGCCTTCAACAGCCTGACATTCGCTTTTATCCTGTCCCAAGTGTTTTCCTTTTTATTATTGGGCAGGCGTAGCTGAAACCAGCAATCAGCAACAGGAAATCTCTTGCCATGCTCCCACATTTGAAGAAACTAAATTTATGAAACTGAAAACGCAACGCATTGAATTTAGACCAAATTCGAGCTGGTATCGAATATAAATTAATAACAAAATCATACAAAAAACTATACTAGCTTATGGAGACCACCAATTGGTTTTAGTATTCTTTTTTCCTAGAAAATACGTACATACAACAAATTTACATTATTATCAATCAGGACAACAAAATTTCATATTTGCACTCGAATTTTATTATATTGGCTTGTATTAAACATACTTTTATATACATCTCGAATTTCTATTTTCAAATTCTATATATCAAACAATCTCAAAACTCAGCATTTTGTATACATATTTAGAAATCTCTGTTACATATTATGATCATGTTTAAGTTTGACAATAAATACAACAAAACAAATGTCTGTTAATATGATTTTGCGGAAGAAAAACAAATAATTGTTTGCCATTTAATAATAGCACATGCTGCTATTGGAATATTTAAATGAATATTATTATTTTGTAGGTTAAATATGATATATCTTTATTCACATTTAAATATTTAAACCTAAACCGACAACGATTTAGATTTATTAGTTACACTTTAGACCGATAAAATAGTTGCAAAGATCAATAATATCATTTGATTAATATCTACACGATAAGTTTAAAATTTAAATGGAACATGGAAAGCATTCCAATATTTATAGACGTGTTCGAGTTGCCTGTTAATATTATTCCCTTTATTGAGACTTTTGCTTAACTGTGCTTGCATCTCCACCACCAAGGGAATCCGCAGCGCGTTTCGCTTTACGCTCGGCTGACTTCTTGAGCTTGGTTAGGTACAGACCCAGGGCGACCATAACCGCCCAGGCGATGTAGCCAATGTGATAGACGGAACTGTAGAAGCGCCAAATGTTGTCAAACGAGGACAGCAAAAAGGCGGTGCCCAGATAGCTGAAGGCAAACCACTTGCAGATCCAAAAGATGACATCTATGACAATGCGTCGCATGCCGACAGCATCCTTGCGCACCAGCTTATGCCACATGTCTTCCAGTGGCACATAGATCGGCGCGCCCATGATGCAGAAGTAGTGTCCTGGCCGGAAGCCATGCCAATAGGCCGAGCACAGAAAAGTGGCGCCAGTTCTGAAAGAGTTAAACACATTGAAGATTAAGAATATCATAGTTGTAGATAATTAATAAACCATAATATAAATATTTGTTCTTTAGATTTTACACATGCTGTAAATTTCGTTAACTCTGAATTTCTTAGACTAGGGCTTAAAATATTTTAATAATATTAAGCTTTAAAATAATGATTTCTATATCCTGTTATCCAGCGGATGAACTGGCTACTTAGGCCTGGGAGTGGGCTTTCTCTCGCTGCTAAAATCCGCCTCTTTAAGGTCATCAATATGCCCACTTCTGTAAAGCAAAATTCTCCGTAGAATTGTGGACGCCCTATTACGTGCGCAACAACACTATATACAATGACCTTGGAGTATTGCCAGTATGCGCTACAATCAGCAATTTCGCTGTTAGATACAGAGGCAGGCTTCTGGCCCACACCAACTCCTTGGCTACTCGCTTAGCAAGGCCTTATATAAACAGAAGGCTTGTCCGACACCATCCTTCGGATAATTGAATTTTTGGGATGACGCCTGCAGGAAGGTTATTGGAATTTAGCAAAGCTTTGTTCAATGCCTAACATTCTGACCTTTTTAATACACTGTAAGGTCCCTGCGTTTATCTGCACTTTAACCCGATATATTTATGAGCATAATGCATTAACTATTGTTAACTTTTAATTTCCGATAAGCTTACCTATATTTTTTGATCGGAAATAGCTTGTACACGTTGACAGCCAGCCAATACTGAACACATACGTTCCAGTGCTTCATGCCCTCACGGAATGTCCAGCAGCGCTCCACCTCCAGGACGCGTGTGTTCACAATTGTGGTAAAGTTGTAGCTGCGTTTCTCGGCATCACGTTTCAGGTGCTGGTAGCGTGTGCGTGGTCCCTCTCCATTGGTGGCATCCGCCTCATCTGGATACGCACCGAATCCGGCCATTGTGCAGACGCACTCACTCAGTGTCAGGCCGGTGTAGATACGTGCGCGGAAGATAAAGAATGTTGGCCAAACATACATCAGGCGGTACAGCACGGAGCGATCGTTGTAGAACTCATCGCTGAGCGCATACTGAAAAGTGTTTCGATTTGTATTTTATGTTGTCAAATTGGAATTTAAAGTACTCACGTCTAGTGGCCAAAGGTAGTTGGCCAATAGATAAAGGCTGCAGTAGAAGACGGCATATTTGAGCTGTTCAATGGTTGCCTCTGCGCTGGGTGCATAGTTCTTGAAAGGCATCTCAAAGTAGTCACGGTAAGTGCGGTAACGATAGTATGGTCCTGTAAATTGAAGTATAAAACATATCTCCATTAAGAAAAGTTAATATAAATCTATAATCTATAAATGCGTGTGCGATCTCGTCAGTTTAAATAAGTATAGTAACAATCCTTTTATAATAGAAATTAAACATTAAATCGTTTAACTAACTAATTTTGAAAGCTTTAAATATAAGTTAGCTAAAGATTGTTTCTCCTTCTTCAAAGTTTCTTATATGAATTGTCTGCTTCATCTATCAGATTATCAAGACGAGATAGTTACTTCTATAAAATGGCTTTTAAAAACAAATACATAAGCATTATAATAAGCTAAGGGATACATAAATAGTTACAATATTAAAATGACTATTTAAAAACATCTGGGGTACATAAAAGATATAAGCAAGTTAAAATAAATTTTGTAGATTTTAAGGAACCTCGACTCTGATAATAAATCATTTATAGATTGTGCTGCTTTAATTCATAAATAAATACCCATGCTGACTATGCGTTTAGATAAGCTGAGGAGATTCATGTACAGCGATTATTTAAGTCTATTGATAGAATGCTATAAAATGTTTACTATCTGCGAAAAGTCAGACGACTGGAAAAATGAACTTTGCACCAGCTGTAACCAAAATGATATGCAGGGCACACGACTAAGGCATGGATTGCATTTACACCAGTACAGAATGAAAAGAAAATGATAATTAAGGCTGAACAACTTTGATCTGTGAGCAAATATATGCAAAACAATCTGCCGAACTGTACAGAATGTTAAAATGTGGTACACTAAACTGATTAAATATTAAATAATTTCTTTGAACACGTTATGAAAGTGATTGGTTTAAATGAAATGAATTTTATAAGTAAACAGCTTAATTAACTAATTTCTAATGACTCTCAATTTTCATACAAAATAATTTATAATTCTTTAAAAGATTAGCTAGACTTAAACCTGAACTCTGACCTGTAAGCACGCCCACGTAATTGAAGCTATAGTGAACGATCTCCGTGGCAGTCAGCTGCTGCAGATCCACATCATAGTCCGTAATCTCGATGCTGGCTTCGCTGTTGATATCCCGCTCCTCATTCTTGTCCTGTTCCTCGCGGGCGCGTAAACGCTTCCAGGCTGCATTTTTCTCAAATGCAATGCCGGATACCTAAACTCAGTAATTTCAGAAGTGTACAAAGCTCACGTTTATGTTATGTAACTAACCTTTAGTGTAAGCAACATTTGTATCATGTTCGTGTGGCCGGGCACGGCGGGCAGGCCGAAGAAGTACACAAGCCGGAAGAAGACGAGATAGCCAAACATTACCCCAAACGTAACCAGATGGCATTTGCTACAATTAATATATTTATAAATGTATTTTGATAATAAAATCTCATTAGGCTTACCTGGGATGGATTACGAGCACGCAGGCTGTGCCCACTGCCACGGAAATGGCGCAGTGCAGACTATGGAAGCCCGAGACGACCACAACAACAATAATGCCCAGCATGGAGCATATGCATTTGCGTTGCGTCTCATCACGGATTTTCTTAACGTAACTGCCAGCGCCGATGCAGGCAAGCAGGCATATTACGTATATGACGTCGTCAATACTCATTCTATTGATTTATTGTAGCCGCGCTCTGCGGCTATCTTTACGGAAAATATTTACTATTCTTCTTCTACAACATTGATAACAACATGCAACAACAAGTATTATCGATAGGTGCGCTTGCAGCTAATCGATGCATATTAGGGCTGCCACTTTTATGGAGTGCTGCCACATCGATTGAAGTTGTTTGCTGGCAACTGAAAGCTGGTTGATACAACACAAGGCCGTTATTTTTATTCCCTATTTACTTGTTATTCTATATCTTAAACTAACCAAAATTCATTTTAACCTGGAAATTATATGTTAATTTTTAAATATTTATTTAAAGCCCTTTTAATTTTCTATACTTTGGATAAAATATTAAAATGCTTACACAAATTTTTACTTTTATAGTCGATATGAACACTTTAAAATAGTTTAAAATTATTTCTTGGCATTAAAAAGTTATAATAATACAATATTACTAAAAAACAACATTTATCAACCTTATGCTATTTAAATGTTATACAAAGTTGATCAATCAGAACAATATTAGCGGAAAAAGCGGTTAAAAAATGTGTTGTGAGAAAATTATTTTGTTTTCCAAGATATTAAAATCAAACTCATAAATTTTTAGCTTTGTTATGCTCTATAGATGTTGACAAGAGTTTGATTGCAATTAGTCGGTCAAATAGATAAGGATATTGATATTTTGTATACTAATATTAATCATTATTTTGATTTAGATCGGATGATCACATTATGTAGTACAAAGCTGTGATTAAAGCAATTTCCTAAACATTTCCTGAGCTTAGCTTAATTTATTCGCCTTTATAGATGAGATTTACTACTGATGTAACTTAATTTAATTAAAATAAACAATTGAATTTTTAAGTAATGACTATAGCACGCGTCACTCGAGCCATTTCGATCAGAAAAGTGCACTAGCTGATATTTTCCCAGTGAATGAACACTTCATTTCTGTTAGTAATAAATTGTTATTAAATGACTTATCTTTTAGCAATTTAACTAATTATTCACAAATCCATTTGACCTGACTTACACTTAGATCATTGGGTGATTAGAATGCTATAATTATAGAGGTAGAGCAAAACTCCCAAACTGATAATGAGCTGGCTGCTTGAATGAGACAAATTCGTTTTCAGAATTTCCCAACCGACTCTGGGCGCAACGTCATAACGTTAGAATCATAAAAGATCATATATATATATATATAGGAACCGGTAATGTAAATTAAAATCAACTGCAAATGTGAGTTGCTTATGGGAATCGCGTGCCATTTTGCATCTGTGGGCAATGCCTCTGTGATTGAGCGTAAATTGACGTTACAATAAAATTACACTAGTTAACAACGTCTTCAATCGCGAATAGCCGTTATTTGTTTCCTATTTAGTTGGTCGTGCCAAGTACGAAAAATTTAATATTAAAAATATTGCTAATAGAGGGTAATATATTTTTTAATTTTCAACGATTTTCACCAAGTTAACCATTAAAATATTTGTTAATATCTTCTATATTATGAAATTGGATGATTTTCAATATGATTTTTAAAATTTAAAACGTCAAGAAAGTAACATACATATTAATTTAATATTATTTAGACTTTTCTAAACAAACTTCGTTCATCTACAATAAAAATATTATTATTTTTTAAGTAAAAGCAGGCATATTTTTACCGTTAGCGACATGCAAATTCTGGAATTTAGTTTGTTAAACATTAATTTCATTTACAAAAATAAGTAAAAACAAAATTATAAATTATACATAAATTATAGTTACAAATATTCATGACTAAATTTGTGAAAGAGACTTCAAAACAAAAAAATTGAATATGAAAAACAAAATTCCTGTCGAACTTAAAATTATTTTTTTTAGTAAAAATCATATTATTATTGGTGCTGGGGCGTTGTACTAGTAATATAAAAGTAATAGTAATTAGTAATCATATACATTGCACATTTATTAAATACAGTCCAATACTGCATTTTATTTTTATTACTTTGATTTATTTTATTTCCTTAATTTAAAATTATAATTTGAGAGATAAAAATGTTAAACTTCAGAGAGATATTTGAGAATATTAATCTTAAACTTTATTTTATTTATATCCTGGTTAAAGAAATTTTATAATTTAGAATCTAATGATATTTTATTTATATCCTGGTTAAAGAAATTTTATAATTTAGAATCTAATGATTTAATAAGTTCAAGGTAGTTAGAAAAAATCTACGGAGAAAAAACATGTACCAGAAATTGAGCAGATAGTCATATTATTATTATTTTTTATATGTATTCTTGTTTAAACTTTAGGCATTTAAGGGGGAGTATTTGACTGGGGACATGGTTGGCTGATATTATTGATTCGATTTTCAATACCATTCAACATGAGAGGCAAAACAATTTTTCTTAAATTGTATTTTTATATACTTGGGATTTCCAAGTATAAAGGGGCAGTTCAATGAAGTATGTATTTACCTTCCTCAATTTGTTGACCAGTGTTACAAGGCAGACAAACTTGTACTAATGGGAAAAATGTTCTGCTCTCCACATCTCTGTCAGCTGTTCTCACATGCACTGGGATTGATAAGTTAATGCAACATAACGTTGAACTGCCGATCTGTCGCATATAAAAACAGAGCGTGAGCTTGACGAACCCAACAGAGTCTAATAGCCCCTTTAGCCGTTTGGTAGGTCTATTATAGTAGCTGATTAATTTGAAATGTGGTTGAGACTACTTGCAATAGTGCTGATTATAGGCACATCCCTTGGTAAGTACTAAGATACTAGTGAAAATAACTGAAAGTTATTCATAATATATGTTTTCGTGCAGCTCAAAGCAACAATATCGATGACTATGAATCTGATATGAGTGAGTTTATGGGCATGGTGCCCGATCCCGATGATCCCATTGATATTGGCAGTCGTGGCGCCTTCGATGAAGACTCCGAGGCTGATGAGTTGAAGAACACGCTGGAGGATGAGTACGAGGGCGCCGAGCACTGTGAGTGGAACAAGTGCGACAACGATCTGAGCGAGAAGGGTGGCATTGGCAGTTTTCTGGATCTGCAGTTCATTAAGAAGATCGCTCGCAATCTGAATCCGTTCTCGAATCCAAGCCATCGCATGCAGTTCTATTTATTTAGACGTGAGTTTCCCGATTGTGGACGCGAGTTGGATTTCAATATTGAGCATAAGTGGCGCCACTCCGGGTTTAACAAATCCTTGCCCACACGGATCATCGTACACGGTTGGATGAGTCAGTCCCGTGGCTCCTTTAATCGGGATGTCAAGAATGCCTATTTGAAGCGTGGCGATTATAATGTGATTGTGATTGATTGGAGCTCCAGTTCCGCCAATGTTAACTACTTTGCGGTGGTCAAACTAATCGAGGAGTTCGGTGCACAGCTCGTCCAGTTCACACGTCAACTGCATCGCCAGTTTGGTGCCAGCTATGATGACATGTATCTGATTGGACACTCGCTGGGTGCACAAATTGCTGGTGCCGCGGGTAAGCGACTGAAACCAGAGCAGTACAATACGATCTTTGCCCTGGATCCGGCTGGACCCACATTCCGGCATCGCAGCCCCGAATTTCGCATTGATCCCACCGATGCTAAGTATGTGGAGTCCATGCATACTAGCGGCAACTTTGGCTTCCTAAGACCCACGGGCAGCGCCACCTTCTATCCAAACTATGGGCTCTACCAGAAGAACTGCTTCTATGTGGGCTGCTCCCATATACGTGCCTATCAAATGTTTGCCGAGTCCATCAACTCAATGGAGGGCTTCTGGGGTACGCCCTGCAAACGGGAGAAGCGCAGTTGGCAGTGTGACCAGAGCCAGCGACAGTCTCATCAAATGGGCGGCGAACCATCCGTACACAAAGCTGGCATATTCTATGTAAAGACCTCCTCAAGCGATCCCTTCGCTCTGGGCAGACGATAGAGTCTTGTGTTAGAGAGCCTGGCAATTCGAAGACTTAGATTATTATTCAATGATGCCCAAAGATTGTTCAGTTATTTTAATAAAAGTTGTATAAAAACAAGTAAGAAAGCTCTAGTTGAGTATTTTGTGTCTCTAGTTCTTATAGATGCTAACGGACAGGGATATATCGACTCGGCTATTGATAGTCATCAAGAATATATATACTTTATAGGGCAGGAAATATCTCCTTCTGCCTGTACAAACTGATTACACCCTTTCCCATTTTATGTGTACAGGGTTACTCCCTATCTTCTAAAATCATTATTCAATTTATAATACCTTTTATTTTATATAGTATATACCGATTCTCATAGAAAAAAAACTGATTGCTCAAAAGATTTAATAATGATTTACATTGCCGACCTTTAACTTAGTAATTATACAGATAATACTTGTACATATGTATATTTTCTAGAGTATAGTAAGGCATTTTAGTTTTCCTTGCTAAAATACTAAATTCGAAGCTAAGATCGTTAAGCTTCAACGCTGAGATTTCCTGTACATTGTACATATATGTATATTTCCAAGAATATAGTAAGGTATTCCTAGTTCTTTTCTGAAATTTGATTTATTTCCTTGCTAAAATACTAAATTCGAAGCTAAGATCGTTAAGCTTCAACGCTGAGATCTCCTGTCTTAGCTTTTATTATGTTTGTATTATGGCTAGATGAGTTCTGATTATGATGGAATAGGTGCATAGTCCGACAAAAACTACAGACAAAACATGTACCAGAGAATGGGGAAAATGTTTTTTAATGAATTTGGATTATGATTTTCTCCAAGAGTGCTTTCAATGACATAGAAATTGAAGCTTAACAAGGAATGTGCGCCTGCGCATCCTTAAACTTTGGATTATTGCAGTGCCAAAAAAGAAGTAATATTATTACTAATTCTACAGAATGCCTTGGCTAATCAATAAACTGCACTTGCTCTGTAATTGGACTTAAGCAAACGATATATATATGTATTTTTCTTCGAACAATTGTAAAATTAAATTAAAGACATAAACTTGCGCACTCGCTAGTGTCCTGGGCCAAGGACCAAGGCCTCCCACTAAGCGCATGCAAATGTTGTCTGCGCAATTCAATCTTTGGATCTGTGAAATATGCGACTCGTGCAAGGCGCTAATTGCAGCAGATAAATACGGCGTGGAGCCATAATTACGACAGACAGATTACGAGGCGTACTTAATTGTCCGACCGTAAACTGTGTCCCGTATCTTGGATAGCGGCCCTGGCTGGTAATCCTTCGCAAGGAGCTGCTGCTCGATTTTAATTATTCGGCGATGCTCCCACGCCAAACATCCTCTGCATATTCATTGGTTTGCTGCTGGGGACATCGTTTTGATTTCCATTATGGCGATTTTACTTAAAATTTTCTTTTATTTTTTTTGTTTTAGAGCGAAAACTTTGCTTGCCATGTGGCTGGTGCGATAAGCTATTCGAGTGGGTTAAGAAATGGCTAAGTTACTTTGGTCCAGAAAACGGACTCATAAATCTAGGGTGGTAAAAATTTTCCCAGAATATTATCACATTTTTTAAGCTGGTTAAAATGCGCTCAAGATTGGTAAAATAAACAGTTAGCGGAATTTCAGCCCCTCTTTATAAATCCAGCTTGGCTTATATATACGTCTAGATATGTCCTCTAAGAACTACATTTCTATATTTAGAAATTTTTCGAATTTTCTCAGCATCAAACTATCATTGAAACCGATTTGAATGTACCTGCTATGGCTTAGGTTGTTATAAATTCATTTTCAATCCACATTTCGGACTGTACAGAGCTCCAAAATAGTATTTGGTTAAAAATTTTTATTCATTTTTCAAAATTCTTAAAATTTTTCGTGTAAATTGGTAAAATATTAAGTCATGGAATACGGCAACGGAAACGGTCAATATCAATCCATGGAGGGCTATGGTATGTCTTCACCCGAAGGTCAGTGTCCCGAGATGGGTCAGGAATATGAACAATCACGCTGCTATGGCGGTGGTATGCAGTATGATGATTCAAGGAACAGTCAGGGTGGCTCGGCAGCCTTTGGAGGTCCTGGTTACCGCTGCCCACTGCGGTACAACAAAGTTATGAGGGAGATGAACTCCCGCAATGGACTTTAGTATGTTCAGCTGATATTGTAAGATATATGTCTGTTTTCTTAACTGAGTTCTATCCATATATAGCTCACCTGAACAGCGCACGGGCAGGGGCAATGGGGACTACTACAGCTCATTGCCTGGTAAGTTTTAAGTTACTGTTCTCAATATCAGTCTATTTGAAACGATGTCTTAGGTATTGGAGGAAACGAGGGCCAGATGTCGTATCAGTCCCGCAATACCGGCGGTCAATATTACTAGATGTGCAAATAGTACATATATATAGACGTATAGTACGAATGGAGTTAATGGAGTGCACATTTCCTGGCTTAAAGCAAATTGTTAATTTGTATTGGATCTTTTCGGTTATTAATTAAATACAAAATATTTTATACTTTTATAAATGCTTTCGTTTTAATATTTAAATGGGATTTTGATCTACTTTGAAATGTGTTTATCCAATGAGCATTGGGTTGTCTATAGAGGGTTGAAAGAGTTTTCCATTAGAATTTCTTGACAATTGTGGTTAAAAATCGTACATGGATTATGAATTTATAATTGTGGCGTACATAAGAATAAATCGATATATATATATAAGCGATATCCAAGTCTGTTCACCTCCACAAAGTATTATAACCTTGAGGGTATATCTAATATATATATAAATAGTATTAGTATGGTATTATGCAAGTGTGCAACGCATTGAAGTAAAGTTTCGACCTCATAAGTATATATTTAGATCCTTGATCAGCATCAATAGCCAAGTCGATATAGGGATGTCCGTCTATCCGTCTGTTTCTATGCGAACTAGTCTCAGTTTTACAGCTATCGAAACTAGGCACAGATCCTTCTGTTTGCTGTAGGCAGTACATATGTGGGAACCGAACGGATCGGACCACTATAACATATAGCTGCCATTGGAATGATCGTTCAACTATGTTTTTGTATGAAAAACTTTTTTGCTTATTAAGGTATTCTTACCAAATTCACCAAATCGGAGTTTTATTACGTCGCTTAGAAGTTGGCGAAGAATCGGTCGAAAATTGAGTTTCTGTATACAAAAAAAACCAATCAGGTTAGCTTTTCTTTGAATTCTCCTATTTGGAACAACAAAAGTTAGTATTCTATTAGAAATTGTACTTCGAAAACAAAATACCTTTTTATAACTTTAACTTTTTTTGGCTTCATAAAATTTAGTAAACCAGGTTCAGTTCAAAATTAAATATCAATTATGGAGTATTCAGACTGTCAGCAATGCGGCGATTATGGTATGGGTATGCCATATCCGCAGGTCTTTTATCCTGAGGTATGTGCCAAATGGATTTTCGTATATTGAATATTACCAAGTCTGCTGTATACTTTCAAGATGAACGGCGCTCATAGAGACTATGGTCAGGGAGCTGCTCCTCAAAGAGGCGCTACACGCCCTGAATGGGGAAATTATAGAGATGACCATCAAGACTATGATCGGGGTATGGCTCCGCAGAGGAGCGCTACACGCTTTGGAGGCAATTACTATGAGGGAAATTATAGACAGGATCAGGAGAACATACGGATGGACCATAATGCGGAATATAGACCTCAGAGCTACATGCCAAATTCCGGTAGTGCTTCGGCCTATCGTTGCATGGTACGGCAAAATCAGCGGACCAGAGAGATGCAGGCTCGCAACGGCTTGTAGTAAGTGCCCAGATCGAAAACATATATATAGACTATATTATATATGATTCTTACATCTACAGCTCGCCCGATAACTGCTTTAGCGGAACGACCGAATATCCTGCGATCAAGGGTATTATACTTGGTTAAATTACTTTAATCTTTAGGGAACTACAATTGTTTAAATATCTTTCAGATGGCTATGGTCAATCGGGTGCTAGTAACTCAAATTGGCAGTGATGGTTCGAGAACTGAGTGATCAGTCATATAAAATACTGCTTATATACAATGTCCTAATCGAAACATGTGGTACAAGGTCCTAATCGGTTGGATGGAGTGTGCCAGCCTAACTCATATGATGAGCCTGATAATTTTGTTGACTAGCTAACACTCATTTCGCATGTAACTTAAAAATTGTCTCAAATTCTATATACTTTCTATAGAATTTTACCACTAAGACACATTAAAATTGTACAATCCTGAATAGTTTTTGTATGCATTGAATTCTACAGATAAATGTGGAGATTGAGGCGGTTAGTTGACGTTGCTTGTGGGTAATTAACGTGTGTTTTATGGCCATAGAAATACAGGCAGTCAGAAGCACCGTTTACGTGCGTCTCAGCCCCCGCTCGACTCCAGCTGTATGCAGGACGACCCAGCCGGAGCTCAAGGCGCCCAAGCCAAACAGAATGCAGTGAAGGATTAAAATAAGAAAGATGTGCAAATAAAATATTTTACAAACGGACAACGAGGACAACTTTTGCAGGCAGTAGGCAACGTGATGGGGCAACATGGCCAGGCTCGGTTTTGTGGGGGTGGTGGTGGGGGGAGGGGAACGGTGGAACAGTCCGAAATGCGAACGGAACATGTCGATGGGTAGAGCGACGCCTGGGCAAACAATGGCAGCTCTCTGCCGGACTCTCGGAAGCGGAGTCCGTAACCCGCCTCCGACTCCGACTCCGACTTCGTCTCCAACTCCGACTCCCGAGTCGCTGGCACTGCATGGGAGCATTGTCAAAATAAATCAATCGGTTTTATGTTGTTTCTGGAATTTTTGTTTGCTGTTTTGTTACTTTGTTGCCGTCGTCGACGTCAGGAAGCGGCAGCCAGCGCCGGTGTGTGGCAACGTGGGGTGGGGTGTTGGGTTGGGGCAGTGGGTGCCAGCAGTGCCAGCTTGTGGTGGCATAAATCAGTTGGCCGTTGGACGCATTTATGAAAGGATAAACCACACACACAAACACCCACACACACACACCCACACACAAAGCGCAGCTCATAAAAATGCATAAGTTAAAAATGGTGTAAATAAAAATACAAATTTTGAGGCAAGACCATATCCTATACCCACACACATAAACACACACACACGCACACACACACACACACTGAGCTGGTACCCATTTTGATTTATCTCGAAGGGAATTAAGATGTCTCAAAAGTTGCAGCGGGCAACATTAAAACGGCAAGGCTACCATCAGAGCCAGTCAGGAGTGTCAGGATTGGTTCTCATAATCGTTCACGCTTCCTTCAGCAAAACTTGAACTCTCTCGAAGGGCTCGCCAAAGGAGGGGGTGTGTTGGGACGTGGGTACCCAAAAGTTTTGGTGCTGCTGCATTTTCTTTGGCCCGTTTTGGCAGAACGTCTAAAGTGATTTCCTTTTAGTATTTTCAAAAACTTTCACCAAAGGTGTTTACTTACCAACACACACACACACACACACACAGGCTAACACCCACACACGTCCAGAAAGTACAGTCCTATCCTCTAATGAAGCAGATTCCAAAGCGCATTTGCGTCCTCAGCCGCAACTCTTTTAATCCCTAATAACTTTTAAGCAAGTGACTTTGCGCACACAAAATGTCCAAATTCATCATCCTTACATTGAATGTGCAGAGTCCTGTTGGTTAGCCTGGACAGGGACTTTTTAGCTTTCATGTTTGAGCTCCCAGACTTAGAGTTTTAGTTACTGCAACACATCATTAGCAAATTACAAAATTACAAAGACACACAACAGACAAGGTTTATATAGCGTTAGGTTTGAAAACTCATTTCATGATTTTGTACAGAAATGAACTTTAAATATTTATTTATTATACAAGGTGCACTCACGATCGCTGGTTAACTGATGAGAAAATATGTTATTCATTTTACAAAAGTTTATTTATTTAAATACATATATGTATGTGTTCACAATCCCTGGTTAACTGATGAGAAAATAAGTTATTCTTGTTACAAAAGGTAAATTTATTAATTACAAACATACTATACAAGCTGTATATCCCGATCGCTGGTTAACTGGTGAGAAAATAAGTTATTCATTTTACAAATGGTTAAATATTTATTTAAATACATATATGTGTTCACGATCCCTGGATAACTGGTGAGAAAATAAGTCATTCGTTTTACAAAAGTTAATTATTTCATGAATTTCCATATACTATACAAGGTGTGCTCACTATCGCTGGTTAACTGATGAGAAAATATGTCATTCATTTTACAAAAGTTTATTTATTTAAATACATATATGTATGTGTTCACAATCCCTGGTTAACTGATGAGAAAATAAGTTATTCTTGTTACAAAAGGTAACTTAATTAATTAAAAACATACTATACAAGGTGTGTTCATGATCCCTGGATAACTGGTGAGAAAATAAGTCATTCGTTTTACAAAATGTAAATAATTTAATGAATTTCCATATACTATACAAGGTGTGCTCACTTTCACTGGTTAAGTGATGAGATAAAAAAAACCCAATTTTAAATATTACTATACACACCCTAACTTTGAGACAAGTCTTACTTTTTACAAAGGGTTGGGTAATTTTATTCCCTTGTATAGGGTATTACTATTATTGTCACCAAGTGTATAAAGGACTGAAGAAAACCTGTATGTCATCAAACTCACCATTAAGTTTCAATATACTCTATATAGTCTATACAGTCAAAAATTAGGTAAGTTGTACGTTAAACAATCCAATTAATCAGCAATAAAGAGGTGCGATTCGTTATAAAAACTGTATTCACCATCGCTGGTTAATCGGGTTAACTGCTAATAAAATAAGATCAAATTAAAATTAGGTTTTCTTTAATCAAATCAGGGGTCGGGATTAATTTCTCCTTAATATGAATATACGATATTACATGATTATATTATATTATATTATATTATTATATTATTGATACGAAAGTAAAATCTACCAGAAAGTTTGTTAAGAACAAGTGATTTATATAAATAGTGGCAGTATACATAGATGGTAAAAGTTTGTACACTTGAACTTAATTTGAACATTCCAAATTTACATTAAACGATCAGAATCAAAACGATATGGGAGTGCATATGTAACGGACGCGCAACTAATTTACCATTAAATCATTTTTAGTTTTGGCAATAGATTGAAGTCATCTTCAGTCAAGAGCGCGATGGACAACCTGTAAGTAACCCCGTCCCCTTGTCCATACATCTCGGTCGGATGCCTTCATGCCAAAAATATACACTTCATGAGTTAGAACCAACGATGTCTTTGTGCATGTTGCGACATTGGACGTTCATAGTTTCCAAGTCCTGGCAATGAGTTGAAATAGTCCCCTCCACCCGCGCGCAGCTCTGTTGGTGAACTGTAATTGGAGATACTTTACGAAAAGTTCTAGAAATATTGCTATGAAATTGTTTACTATAGCCCGTTGCGCGAGTTCATCCTTCTCATTTCCATGGATTCCCTCCTTGGCATACGATAGCCAGCGCCCCCATAAGAAGCGCCTTCATTGCGATAGTTGGTGCCACATTCATCGCGATAGTTGTGCGATCTATTGGTAGGTAGGTATTCCTGACGTCTGTAATCATCGCATTCGCGTGGTTCCCTTCTCATGTGGTCTCCATCCTCAGGCCGCTCACATCGATAACCAGTCTGCGATATATATTGCTGGTAGACCTGGTGAATAATTTTGAAATATTGAAGTAAGATCACACGAATATTTAAACCGAATCGAACACACATCAATTGCTGGGTCATCGGGAGCAGCCATGCCGTAAGTCTCCATAATTTAGAATTTGAAAAAAGGAAAATTTTTAGTTTTCGAAAATCGAAAATGATGTTTATAGTCCGAAAGGTGGAACGATAATGAATTTACAGGCAGCTGTAAAGGCATTGTTGTTTTCTGGATTTCAATGCATACCTAGATTGAAAAAAATATTAGCTTTTGTTTGTAGTATTTGAAGTGGTTACAGTATGAAGTGTTTAGCTAAGGAAGCTCCTTATATATATTATGGATGTCGAAGAATGAATATCCTAAATATTTTGTCTATCATTTGGGATCATAATTAAAATCTAGGGAGCGATGTTGAGCACAAAATGAAGTAAGGAAGAAAGCGTAGGTAATGATTTACTGTAGGTAAAGGATATATTGGTAAAACTTCTTGCAGTGATTAGGAATATATGTTTTATGAGATAGGAAGTAACAGAATTATAGTACCCTCTTCAAGACTATACATATAGTTTTTGGGAATACTTGTCCTATTGATAAATATTCCTGCCAAGAATTGAAATATTTTATTTATATTTAAAATACCCACAGGTTCTTAAGCTTGTTATGTGTGATTGATGTTTTGTTGTTAATATTATAAATCTGACAAAATTATTTAAACACTATATTAACTATATATTTAACTTATCTCATCCTTAGCTCTGATTTCCAGCTAATAAAACAATTAAAGAAGGTTTTTAAATTTATTAATGATTACACCACACTCCTTTTTTTTCATAAAAAAACAACATCCCCCCCTTTCCCCCCACACCCCCCTTTTAAAACCCCCCCCCCCCCATTTTAATAAAAAATTTCATTCCTCCTACCCCCCCAATTCTTTCCACCTCTTTTATATATATAGATTAGTTGCAGATAAGTAATATAGAAGGAATGATTTTCCAACTATACTTTGTAATCAAAAATATTAAAGATAAAATTCTTGAGCATTTTGAAGACTGCAACAATTTTTGAATGTTCGCAGTGGCCATTTAAATGAACAACGGGGCAGCATGGAAAACTGAGCGTATTGTAAAGATGAGCTGGACGAGCGACTCAAGACTAACGACAATAGTTAGATATCCTGTTTAAGGACGCCCCTTCCATAGCCCCACCACCCATTTGCTCATATTTAGCTTGTCGCCCGGGTATAGAAAGTGGCGGTGTCATAAATTAAAACTTAAACTTTTGGAAATGTCAAGTATAAAACGGTAAATCTCCGCACATATACCGAGAAGCACTCCTCCAAACACACACATACACACACACACAGACACACATACACCCGTCTGTTGGAAATGAATTGCAGCAACAGCCATGGAGTGGAGGAGAGGGTGGATAAATTGGTGGCCGGATGGGATGGACGCCCATTGAATGCGCATGTTTTAGTTTTGGGTACCAGATGCGGGAAGGGGAGAGCATAGCTGAAAAACTATACAGGGAACCAAGAAAAAGCACAACAACAACGCCAGCCAACAGCAGCAGCAGCAGCAGCAGTAGCAGCATGAAGAATATAGGAAAACTCCACCCGTTTCACATAAATTTGGAAAAGCAAACTTACAGATTATCCGCATTTAGTTGTAAAGGTTCCACAAAATGTGTTGTATATCATTTTGCTGTTGCTGCTGCTGCTGCTGCTGCTCCTCTAGCTGGACTTTTGAAAGATGAAAGTTGGTCCAGGATCGCTGGTTGCTGTCGATGATTTACATTTGATTTACTTTCACTGGCTGCTTGACTTTTTTGTGCATTCTAATTTTTGGTAAAAGTTTTGCTCATTTGCAATAAATTCTAATACTAACGAGTGTGTATTTCCACATGCCCACGCCCCCAATATCTAAATTTTCTAATCATCATAAAATCTTGTTATCATTTCCATAACTCGCCACAAAAATATATAAAAGAAAAAATAACAAACTTGACACATTAAGCGGCGTGCGATATGCTTAGGAATTTACTATTGTAAAAGTGGCGGTCATGAAAAACATTTAAGTAAAATTTATGAAAATTAAAAACCAAAACAACTTTTTGGTCATTTGAAAAATTTAATTGATCGCATAAATTCCTGCACTGAGGGTGAGACAACAATAATAATAGCAGACAATTTATGTCAATTTGCCATGGAGCATATTGGAGGCCTGGGGCTGGGACTGGTCCTGGGACTGGTCCTGGGGAGCTCTAGACAAATGAAGTGTAACCGCTAACATAATCAAATTTCCTAGCCAGAGCTCAAGCATAAGTTGTTAGCCTCCTCACCCCAAGCATCTAACACCTGACCAGAACTTGGTTTTCCTTTTTTATTTTATTTTTTTAGGGGGGTGTTTTCTTGGGCCAAGTGGTCGTTGGTCTCTAAAAATTGCCATCTTAATTTGAAAACAATTTTGTGGCTTGCGCAGTTTTTTTCTCTTGCCACATTTTCATATTTTTAATTTTAGACATAAACATTCATTTCTCTAGGGAAAATTTGTGAAAAAAGAAATCTTAAGAGTGGCAGAACATTTTAGAAATATTTTTTGTTAGTAAAACTACGAGACGAAAGCATTGGATCAACCCGAAAGAAGTCGTTCAAGACTATTTAAGTGTTCCATGATCTTGTACAATTAAATAACCTACTTCTAAATATATTAATTTGTTTATATAATCTGTTCTTATAATTTCTGTCATTTTGATACCCTAGCAGAGGGTATTATAATTTTGTCTCGAAATGTGCAATGGACTAAAGGAGACGTTTCCGACCCAACAAAGTATATATATTCTGAATCAGCATGAATAGCCGAGTCGATATAGCGATGTCCGTCTGTCCGTCTGTTTCTATGCGAACTAGTCTCTCAGTTTTAAAGCTATCGTAATGAAACTAGGCACAGATCCTTCTGTTTGCTGTAGGCAGTACATATGTGGGAACCGAACGGATCGGACCACTATAACATATAGCTGCCATAGGAATGATCGGTCGACAACTATGTTTTCGTATGAGTAACTTTTTTGTTTATAAAGGTATCCTTACCAAACTTTCCCAAACAGAGTCTCTAGAGAGTTTATGCAATCTGACTAAATTTGGTTAAAATCGGACCAGTGTATCGCTATATCAAACGTTTTGTTTATACAAATATTTTATCCAAACTAAATTGATTCCTGCTAGGGTATATAGTTACGACACTTCAAAGGTAGCCGTTCTATCTTTACGTTTCAGTCTTGAAAATCGCAGAAAAGGGCCATCAAATGGAGACCCCCATAATGGTTACTTGTAGTGGACTCCCTTTAATTCTTGAGAATCGCAGAGAAGGGCGATCTGACTCTCTTTCTCTCTCTCTCTCTCGCTCTCTCGCTCACTCCGTCTCTTTCTCTCTCTCTTAATCTCTCTCTCTCTTTAACTCTCTCTCTCTCTCGCTCTCTCTTCCTCTCGCTCTCTCTTCCTCTCTCTCTCTCTCGCTCTCTCTCACGCACACACACACACTAAAGTGGACCTGCAAAATAAGCTATTGCTATTCAAGTATACCTGCAAAATGATAAATTATAGTGGGGTCCCTTGAATTCTTGAGAATCGCAGAGAAGGGCGATCAAAATTAGAAAACTATGTTTTGTATGCACAACTTTGTTGTTTATGAAGATATCGCCACCAAATTCATCCAAACCGAGTCTCTAAAGAGTTTATACAATCTGACCAAATTTGATCAAAATCGGGTCACTATATCATATAGCTGTCATAGGAACGATCGGGTTAAAAATGCAATCTGATCAAATTTGGTCAAAATCGGACCACTGTATCGCTATATCAAACGTTTTGATTATACAAATGTTTTATCCAAACTAAGTGAGAGTTTTATTATACTTCAAATAATTTTCTAAATTGTATTAAAACAAAAATTAAGTTTTGTATAAAAATTAATTCCCGCTAGAGTATATAGGTTCGGCACTCAGAAGATAGCCTTCCTTTCTTTCCGAATATGATTTTAAATATTTGCTAGATCTAACTATTCAAAACCAGAAAGTCAAGAAACCTTTAAAATGTCTGTAATATGTTTATCTTATACTCTTTATAAAGGGTATTAACCTTTAAAATAATATTATTATTATTCCATATGTTTTTTATACCCTTTAAAGGGTTTTATTTTGTCACGTAACCCATTGAAATAGACGCTTTTTAAAAAGTACTTACAAACTCTTAACAGGATATGATCAGTCTGCCTGTTTCTATTATTATACTTTGTTCTCGAAGGGAAAAAGAGTATATTGGGTTTGCGAAATGTCCGTCTGTCCGTATGAACGCAATTTTTCTCCACACCCTTGAAGCTAGAGCAACCAAACTTGGTACACATGTTGGTCTATATCCTCAATTTATGAATTGATTATGATTGTTTTTTGGCATCTCCTTCGGAACCCACGAATAACCAAAATAAACAGGACTGGGAATAGAGTATTCTGGTGTCGGGTACGTACGACTGCAACGTTCTTACTTGTTCAATTTCTATTTGATTAAAATATGATCACTATATCATGTAGCTGATTAACGAAGTTCCAGTTTATTTCAAGTTAGTTTCAATATTACCCCTACACCCCTGCAAATTGATGAAAGCGATTTATAAGGACATTTTTAAAGATATGATCTTAGCTTTTGATATTAATTATTCCTAAGTCACTTTTGATCTATAGCGTAAATTTCAAGTTGATTGGATGGTAAACACAAAAGTTATTCAAGAGAACATTTTCGAACCGCTGAGCAGGAGGCTATATGAACTGCTCTGCTTGCTGGCAATGCCGCTGAACTGCTTGATGCATATGAACGATGATGTGCTTAGGAATTTCAGACCTAGACTCGTCGTGGGGTATACTCGACTAGAGCACTTTTAGTTACTTCTGCAATCTTATCTCCGCAAGGGTATTAAATCTTCGGCACCGGGGAGACAGCATTTCTAGCTTGTTTTAAATTCGGTTTGAGCCGCACATTTAAAACGGACACTTCATTGCAAAATTAAGTTTCATCGTAGACAATATTTACGGAAAAATGAATTTACTTGCGGCGGGCACACAAATTTTGTTGTCTCACGGAATTAAGTGAAGTTTGCCTTTTTATGAAACGATAAATTTGTGTATTTAAAGATTGTGCGGATCGTCCGGCCTGCGGGCAGCGGGGCGGGGCGGGGCTGACTCGCTGGCAGGACTCCCTTTGCAGGCATACCGTGCAGGAAATAGATTAAACTGAGCAACACTTGCGCCATTTGGTTTCCTCTTCCGCAGCCGCTTGTTAAATATTCAGTGTCCCCGCACGGCATCCTCCACCGAATGCGAATCACACGCAGCTCGTCCTGCGTCCCGCACATCCCTTCAGGACTCTTCAGCTTAGCTTCGGCTGCCCATTTGCCAAGTCTTGACAGCCAACGGCATAAACTTTTTGAATCTTATTTGTGAAAAAAAATACAAACACCCGTTGTTGTTGTTGTTGTTGCGGTTGCCATTTTCTTGGCCTGGCCAAGCATCGCGTAACAATTTCCGCAGCCACATAGGCCGCGCCACCCTTGGCCCCGCCCCGACCCGTACCATCACCGCCCTGCATTAAATAACTTTCAATTTGAGCCGAGAACTCGCGGCTGGCTGCCTATTAGCCGTGTGCCAGCGGACACTGACACTGCGCCGCCAGGACCTCTTTCTTTCGCGCTGGGATCGCGGGGTCGGGTCGCCGGGTAACCCGATTTGTGCTGCAAACATCGACAATTTGTGGACTCGGGTTCCGGTGTGTTTATTAGTTCATTTTGGACTTGCAAAAATGCAAATTACATGTTTGCCACTAGCCAGGACGATGCTCGCTTGGCTTTGACTTGAATCTCAGTCTGGTATGCTTATGTCTCAATATACCCTATATTCCTCACCGAAATAGGCAGTTCCGATATTTAACTCTCTACATATACCCTATTTCTCTACAGACACTGGCCATTTCGAACTTTATTGCACTTATCTTCAGGGAGTATTAGTTTTATTTACAATTCTTTCAGTGTAATTACTTAAGTAATTCGAAAACAATTTAGTATATTTTTGATTTTTCTTGTGCATAATGAAATTATTTCTGCAATTTATTGTGCCTAAGGCAGCTAAAATTAAATTTTGATAATAGCACAAAGAGCGCAGTTATAAAGTTTTAGAAAGTTATAGAATTTGAACCTCTTCTTGGATTTCTTTGAAAGATCTATAGAGTTGCTTTAATGAATATCTGGTATTTATAATAACTTAAGCTCTTGAGGATGTTTTCTTCGATTTCTTGTAACGATCTAAAGAGTTCCTTTAATGAATATCTGGTATTTAAAGTACCCTATGCTCTTGAGTTTTACCCTCGCTTACTTCTAACGATTTCCTTTAATAAATATCTAGTATTCATATTGAGATTTTTCTTTGATTTCGTCAAACGAACTTTAGAGTTTCCTTATGGTCTTGAGAGTTTTCTTCGAATTCTTCTAATGATCTACAGAGTTCCTTTAAATGAATATCCTTAAGCTATTGAGTTTTTTCTAGGATATCTTCTAACGTTCTATAGAATTTCTTTAATGAATATCTGGTATTTATAATACCGAAGCTCTTATGGTTTTTCCTTGGATTCCTTCTAACGATCTAAAGAGTTCCTTTAATGAATATCAGCTTAAATTGCATGAAAAGAAATCCTTTAATGAATATCTGGTATTTATAATACCGAAGCTCTTATGGTTTTACCTTGGATTCCTTCTAACGATCTAAAGAGTTCCTTTAATGAATATCAGCTCAAATTGCATGGAAAGTCCTCAAAGCTGCGCTTTTATTCCACTTATTCATTGTGCGACCGCAAATCACATCGCCATAATCGACCCTCCAGCTTGTACCCCTGGTCCCCTCGCCCACGCGCCGTTTGCCACCTAAAAACTACTTTATTTGTTTTGGGAATTTTGCGAATGAATGCGCATTTCAAGTTCTTGTACTCGTACAGAGCCAAATGCAGAGCAGCACGAACTGAAGATGAAGTTTATTTTATGGCCAGCAAGCAGCAGGCAGCCGGCAGCGGCGAGAGCCGGGGAAGATCGAGTCCTTTTGGCTGGCAGCTGCATCAGCGGTTGGAGGCAGCCGTTCCACACGTGTGTGTAATCAAATAATTTACCAAAAATCGAGAAATTATTACAAGCGAATTTTTACGAATTCATTTTCAGTTTTGCAGCAAAACCCGCCAAGGCATTTCCAACAACAACAAACAGCATTGGGAAAGTTGCTCGCATTGCATGCAAAGTGGCTCCTCCGAAGGATGTGTGGATTTTCCGGCATTTTGGCGGCGCGCCCCTTTTGTTTATTTCCTTGAGATGCGGCGGCAACGAACAAATGGCCTGCCACCACCCCCGCAATCCCAACTCAACCCAATCCCCTCCACCCATCCTTATATAGTATTTGATTGTGCAAACAAGTCGACTCCATTCGACTTTGTTTGCCTGCAGTCGCAGAGTTGCATTCCAGGCCAGGGAGACGTGCAGCGGACACGGTATAAAGGACACGTGTGGAAGTGCCTGAGCCTGAGCCTGGCAGAGGACCTGCCCTCCTCCTGCTGCTGCTGCTGCTGCTGCTGCTGTTGGTCGGTCGTATCAATTGTGTGTGATGGTCAAAAGTCATTTCAACAGCACTAAATTATTATTATCTTCAAGAAGTTTCACATGCTCGACAATCATCCAAATATTCACCCACCTCCCTGCTGCCGATCTCCACATCGAAATATCGCCATCCTTTGCAGCACTCATAAAGGATGCGTTGGATTTGTGTAATGGCATGGAATGTTTTGATGTTTGCCAAAACTTTATTTGTTAGCAAACAAAAAACAAACTAAATTTCAGCTGCACGTTTATAATCGCATCAACTTGTATAATAAATATCGTAAAAGTGTATTGTACTTATTTAACAATTATCCTTAAAAATGATTGAAATCTTCCTGATTTTAGGAGCTGAATTTACAGGCTTATGTAATTTCCTTATATTCATTATTATTTCTAGTGCTACTTGTACAAAGAACCAGACTTTCAGGTTGATTAACATTCTATTTAACAAAAAGATGACAAATGAGATGAAATAATAGCTCGAATAATTTTCCTTATAATATAAATTCAAATATATATTGTATTGTATTGTATAAATATAGAGATAGTTTTCATCTAGCCATATTTAAATTAATAACATAGAGAGCCAAAAATAATTGCCAGTAATTTTAACATATTTTTGTGGTTGATGATGTAAATCAAACTGCGCACTGACCAGCTCATATATTATGAAACTGGTCCTTTGTACTAGTCCTTTGATCTAATTTTGATATAAAAATATGCAACAAATTAAAAAAAAAAAACTTATCACAAATATATAATAGGTGACCTAATGTGAAATAAATTCAGCAAACCTAAACAATTTTCTTTGATCGTTTTCGAGCTAAACTCAAGAATATACTTAGTTTATCGAGCTTTCAAAAAGGTACCTCTAGAAAAATATGAATAACTCCGAAATTACATCAATGATATTCCATTTTAATTTTTAGAAAAGGCAATAAAATATCCTATCAAGCGGTTATATATAAATTAGAAATGCGAATTTTTGCGTAGGTGTTATTTGGGATTAAAATTATAATTTTATCCTAAAACTGTGTATTTAAAAAAAATGCAGTTTCCTAATGAAATTTTCTAATATTGGTTTTTCCATTCTGTATAGGTATAGTAGAACTTACTGTTAACAAAGTAAGTGCTGTGTTATCAAAATCGGTAGGGAAATGTAGATGTTATAGGCATTTAACAGAAAATTTTAAGTTTAACCGACAAAATAAAATATATTATAGTCTTTTTTCCGATTTAGCGACTATTTCACATGCGGATTGACTATTAGAAGATGATAGTTTTTCTTTAATAAAATATTCCGCTTTTTGTCTGTCCAAATCATAATTACTTTTAGAGTACTTTTATAGCCGTTTCTTGTATTGCATTCTTAAACGTTTTACTGGCAGAACTGCTTTGTTTTAAGTTAGAAATAAACTATTTTGTGTATATTTTATTAATCTGCCTGCAAAAATACATACGCTCTAATAGCCAACGAGGATTGAGTGATATTACAGACATTGGGAGTTGTATTATAGTTATAAAGATAATTAAATAGACCATTTTGTGTTGAACCAAACAATTTGGTTACTTCAATTGTCATGCAGCCTTTCTGTTGGTAATTATGCGAGTAACTGTTTTAATTTTGGTAATTTTGATTGCATGCTCGTAAATTGCAATTACCGGGCCAATTCGAAGTGGCTAACCGAACCATTTGCGTACTCGCAGTTTCAATTTGCCAAATGGTGAGCTCAATGTTCGAGTACTTAGTATTTTGGTGCTGTGGCCAATTACAAAAGAAATCACTTCGGAGTGCCACTTGGCTGCCACGCTGCCTCATGTTGCAACACTGCTGGCCGCAAATGCAACACAACAATTTGCAAAATGAAATTGTTTTTGCCTAATGTGGCAGCAACAGCAACCAAATTCAAGTGTCGCCTTTGACGACTTTGCCTTTGCCTGCGGTTAGCTGCCTTCGCGTCCCTCTCTATCCCAACAAACCGGCTAATTTGCTCTCTAATATCGTTTAGTTGTTATTAGATATATCCCTTTCATTTCTTTATTTTTTTTTTGGTTCTAACGCTCTTGGGTTGCTTTTTTAGGTAATGGCAGCTGCCGCTAAGTGCCGCTAATTGAAATTTCGTTTGTTGCCAGTTTTAATTGCGGGTTGACTTCTACTGTCTTCATCCCATTACACGGTCTAATTTCTGCTTATTATTTTTTGGTACACACAATTAAAAGCAACTGTGTTCACATTTCAAGACAAATTCCAAGTGAGAGATTAGATCCTAGAAACAATTACAACAAACTGCTGAGATTAGTTGGGATTAGTTTCTTACAGAACTGATTTTATGTCACAAGAAACTGCAGATCACTTGGTTAATCATATTTTAATAAATACTTACCATTCTTATTTTTATTGTACATGTCATTCTGATATTTTAATTCATTTCAAATTTTAAAATATTTTTTCTAATAATACAAGTTAATTAGCTTGAAAATGTTTTCTTATTGCATGAAAATGTGTTCTTATTTTAATAAGTTTATTGAAGCGATAATCCTCATTAGGACAAGAAACTGCAGATCACTTGGTTAATCATATTTTGAAAAATATTCGTCATGATTCTTCTTATTGTACATATCTTCCTGATATTTTAATTTATTTCAAGTTTTTAAATATTTTCTTTAAATATATAAATGAATTAGCTTGGAAATGTTTTCTTATTGCTTGAAAATGTTTTCTTATTTTAATAAATTTATTGAAACGGTAACTATTTCTAGTTTTGAGGGATAATCCTTATTAGAAGGACAAAGCACTAAAGATCACTTGGTTAATCATATTTTGATAAATACTCTGCATTCTTATAATTGTTTTTATTGTACATATATTTCAATCATTTTAATTTAAATCAAGTTTATGTATATTTCATATTCATATTTATATTTTAACAAATTCTCTGCATTCTTATAATTGTCTTAATTGTATATATATTTAATTTCAATCAAGCTTATATATATTTTCTTAAAATACATAAATTAAAAGGCCTGAAAATGTATTCTTATTTCACAAAAATGTATTGAAGCATTATCTATATTATTTATTTCCCGTTTGGACTGTTGATCCTGATTCGGAATTGTAGTTTTAATTTCATAAAAAATGTTGGGCCTTAAAAGCTTTGAAATTGGGGCTGGTAAAAGTAAATAAGTTTCACATTGCAGAAGTACAACAAATGCTCTAAATAATAGCACTAGTTTCAGGGTTTGGTATAAAATAACTTTCAAATTTAATACACCAAACAATAATTAACTCTTTGAAGAATTTGCAAGTAATATCAATTTTGTAAATTTGCTTTGCAAATTATACGAAATAAATAACATTTGAGCAATTTATGTTTTCTATTTTTACATTTAATGTTTCTGTTAAGCCAGCAAACTCAAGACCTGCCAGACAGGATCTTGACTTAATATTTAGCTAGAGCTAAATCAATATATATAAAAATTTCTGATTGCCTTTAAGGTAGCAAAAGATTTTAATAAATATATAGAAAACCTTTCTGTTTTTTAAAAATAATTTTAAAATATATATACAAGAGCAACTTAATCTTAGGACATCAACTATGTCTGTTTATTATAAATTAAGTATTTAAAATAAAATAGATTCCGCTGAAATATGTTTAGAACTCTTAAATTGTGGCAAGGTCTCAATTAGTTATATATTTCATATTAAATATAGTATAGGAAAGTATGGACATTTGTTAATAAATGAGAATACAGTTTGTATTCAACCCCAGTCGGAAGAAACCAGTTCTATATTGTGTGTAATTCCACTAATGAATAAATGAGTAAGAAACTCAGCAATATAAGCAGGCTAAACTGGCTAAGCATATGGTAGACGTATGTATCTCTAGGTGGGCAGGATCTGAAGGGTAAGTTTAGTTACCTGTATATGTATATTGTGCATATCCTTTGTCAATATTCATTATAAGAGTGCATACTTTGGGGCGCTTGACTAGCACGCCCAGTCATAAAGTTGGGCAAACGTCTCATAAAACGTGACGATAATCATAATTGATGCACGAGTCCTGGCCAAATTGGCGTGGTCAGGTGGTGGTGGTGGTGGTGGGGATGGGAAAGGATGCCATGTTTGGGGATTTCAAATTGTAATTTAGTTTAGCAGCTCGAGCGTCGGCCTCAGCCTCATTCTAACTTGTCTTTTGGCGAGATTGTTGTTTTTGCCAAATTAAGGGTAAAATTGTTAATTGAAATTTGTGTGTGCTGACAAGAGAGGTGTGTGTAGGTGTGTGTGTGTTTGTGTGTATGTGTGTGTGTGGGTTGGCCATTGGCGGCTCATTCTACGCCCGCAACTGGCAAATTTATTTGGTGTCCGGTATTGTTGTTGCCGTTGTAGCAGCAGCAGCTGCAACATTTCCATTTTGGCCATATATACTCAGGCGCCATTGCCTTCTAATGATAAATCAATGCAACATATGGCAATGTTGGGCCAACCTTTGGCTCACTGTTGTAAATTTTAAATCAATGTTGGCCGCCAGGACACGCCAGGACAACGCCAGCACGCAGCTGCAGCTTTTTTTTGTTTGGTTATATATTCTAAACGCACTTCTTTGAGCTCGTAAATCCCGACTAGGCTTGTCGTCGTCGTCTTTGGGCCCAAAACTCGAGACTCGAGAATCGAGACTCCACGCAATCCATTATTGTATTAATTAACAGGAACAGGATCACCAATCAGACGCTTGATTAATGATGTCACTCGGCGTCGTAAATCTCGATTTGAACATGTGCAAATTTTCGATGCAAATAAATGGAGATGCGCCTCGTTGCCTCGCCCAGGAATGGACCAATCCGAGGATACCATTATTGTTGTTATTGTTGTTTTAGGCGCCTTGGCCTATGCCTTTGTGTGTGCTCTTGAACATAATCATGCATTAGGCCAAAACACACAGAGACACACAGACAATGGCTAAAGGGGTGGGGACAGCATCCGGCTCAGGCATCCTTCCGCCAGCCAAGGGTGCCGGCAGGACTTGGGGGATGGTCCAGCCTGTTTCTGGACGGATGCATTAGAAGGCGATTGTGCTGCATCACACGCCTGTTGATTCCCCAAAATGTTGCAGCCTAATTAAAGCTCCCATTTGAGTGCATACACACTGCTGAAATATTATAATTTATCTCTAGATTACGTTGTAATAACTAATATAGCTTAGAGGCCCTGCCGTTGTGTGTTAAGAATTACAAGATTTAGTATCCCCGAACATACATAAATGATGTAAATACTAATGTGGCCAAAACTACAAGTACATTGGTTTCTTGTTAAAACATTACAATATTCTAAAAGTATAATATTTAGCTGCAAATCTATGAGTTATGTGTATCGTATCCTGTACACATTAATAAGGAATCAAAATGGCTAGTATAAGTAACAGGCAGTTGGAGTTATCTCCGAGATCATAAGGTATTTTAAGTCTGGCTTTCCATCGATCTGTTTTCCTATCTATCTAAACTCGTATGTAGAAAATATCAAATATAATGCATATTTTTATGTGTAAAGCTTAAGGTCAACAAGTAAGAACGTTGCAGTTAGAAGTTACCGATTGCAGTATACTCTGTTTCCAGTCTGTTGTATTTTGCTTACTTTTGGGAACGGAATTGGGATAAAACTATAGTCTGTGTGTCAAATTTGGTCACTCTTGCTATACAAATTTAGAAAATTTATAAAGATTTTTGCAAATTGAGTAATATAATGTAGTAAAGAGGAGATCTTAACACTTTATGAGACAAGGACGTACGAGTATACCAATATGTATACCAAATTAGGAAACTCTAGCCTCAAGGGTGTTGAAAAATTGCATCATATGGCTAGACTGACCTACGGACATGGTACGAAACCAAAATACCCTTTCTTCACCTTGTTTTTGGAAACAGAGTATGACTAGACCTGGGTATCATTGTATTTAGATATTTAGATTAAACCATACTTGCTTACATTTATAAAATAAATTTCCTTAAAATAAGCAAAATAACCTATCCTCCTTGGCAGCCATAGCTTTTAGTTTATTTATAATTTTACATTATAAGTAAACTGTGTATAATAATAATAATTAAAATAACCTATCCTATCCTATTTTAATAGGTGTCGTCTAAAGTAAATAAAGAATATAAGAATATATATTTTTATTGTTATCTCTTTATCTCTTTTTAAGATATCGGATAACATTTGTTTAATGTAATTTCAAGTTTTTGTTTTATTGGTTTAAACGATGAATATTTAAAGATGTATTAAATATTTAATATAATATTCAAATAAGTAAAATAACTTATCCTATCCTATTTTAATAGAAGTTGTCTAAAGTAAATCAAGAATATAAGAATATATATATTTTTTAATATCTCTTAATCTCTTTTATACCTCTTCTTAAGCTATCGGATAACATTTGCTTAATGCAATTTCCAGGTTGTATTTTCAATTTTAACGATGAATATTTAAAGATGTATTAAATACATGTGTAAATACATTTTTGTTGTCATTTTTAATGTACAAAGTTTCGGTTATAATCAATGAATCAATGAAATTATACGTTCCAAGGGATATCTCGCCCTGTTTTGGCGAGGATTAGAGCATTATTTTTAAAAACCAATAAGCCATGAGAATTTTTAAAAGACTATATCTATAAACATATAAACTGTACATAAATATCTTCTATCTTGGAATTTGTTTGACAAAATCTGGTATTCGCACATATAGAATAACCATGAAGTATATTAAATCGAATCCTTAAGTATATTATTGTATAATATGTTTAACTTAAAAAATTAAACGTTCCCACTTTTCAGAAAACTCAATCTAAATGTGATTAATTTCTCTAGAAATACTAAATTTTAAAACCTTTTCAGTAAATGCTGTAAAAAGGATACCGCTTGGAGAGAGTTCTATATAACTAAAATACATGCCAGTAATTGCCATTTTGTGCAAGGGACAACGAACATTTATAAGTTATTTTGAAATTGGTGGATCATAAATTTACGTTAATTACGAACAGAGGAGTACTCGAATGCGAATATTGTGGAATTCTGATTTGGCGCATTTTGACTAATAAAGCAAAATGACTGCAGCACTGCCAACAACAAAACCACACTCAGGGGGTGTGGGAGGGGTGAAAGGGTATGTGGAGGGGCTTTTGGGGGTAGATTTGAATTGGATACCGCAGGTACTTCTAATCTTGTATAGCCGCGATTATAAATTGTTGCGTACTTCATTTCGGCCAGAATAATAACATGAGTAATTAATTTAATGTGCCAGCGGCAGGACATTCCCAGTGAGCGAGAGAGAGGGGGGTCTCCTAGTTGGTGGGTGGTGGGATGGGCCATTACAAATGAACTAATGTTTATTGCAATTGTCGCGTAAATAACAATGGCTATGGCCAAAATCTGTGCAGGCACTTTGCCTGGCCAACATCTGCAGCAGCTGCATTCAAAATCTGGCCCGCAATGCAAATGGCCAAAATTATTTTGACCGCGGCACCAATTTGCAATGGAATGCACAAACATTCATATATTTAATTCAGGCACCACTGTAACCACATCGGTTGTACCTGTGGACTAACATTGAAATTGAGCCCAGTTCCAAGCCTTCTACCCCCTGCCAGCCCCAGAAGGATGCTCCTCGCAGTGGCCCATCAAATGGCCGGCTCACTTGTTTGGCCATTAATTTTATTATTTTTATTGTACGTTCGAACGCATGTCCTTTGAAATAAATTCGTCCTCAGTTTATGGCGCGTGAATAAATGGATGAATGCAGTAAAACATTCATTTAACCATTTGATTGTCGCAACGCTGCAGCTAAATAATATACAGTTACATATAGCCACATTGAATATATGTATATATACTATATCCAATTTTTCAATGGCTAACATCATTTGTTTAATTTCTTGTATGCCATTTGGTATCTAAATAATTGCCGCCAATTTTGTTACCGCGACTAGACAAAACGGCAGCCAACCAAATGAGTTAATTATATAAATGTGTGTACATTCATTAGATGAGCAACTATTTATCTTATATGCTTATGCAATGATAGAAGAGATTGTGAACTGAAAAGTGACCTCATCAAACTACGATTTATCAGGAGTAAAACATGCGGAATCTGCGATCTCTAGGATAAGTTCTCATTGCAACGTACAGCATAACTTATAAATATTGTGTATTCGAACTCTCAGTCCAACGAAAATCCTTGACCTAATGCTAAAGCATGCTTGACCTAAAGCTTTATACTCAGAATGGGGTACAATAGATCTTATAGGTTGAAGTACACAGGTTTACAAATTCAAATAATGCCATGAGATTCACAATTTATCTATATTTTATTCTTATATATATACCTTAAAAGTCTCTTATTATCATTAATTGGGCAGATATAGTAGTGTTGTTCATTCCGTAGCTATAAGAGCAGTTCCGAATTTCACTTTCGAATTCATTTCACAGAAAACTGGGTGTGGAATTGGATAGAATCAAAGTCTGCTGACAGAGATAATTGGGGCTTCTTCGCGCTGGAAGAGTCTCATTTAAAAAACTCAAGCAAAAAGTTATCCTGGTTTTTAATAACAGGAGCAAACTGTGAATATACATCAAAAGGATGGTATATCCTGGCAATATAGGATGAAAATATTGGGCATCGCTTCTTAAAGTATTTTAAGCTAGCTTTGAACAATCCAGTAAGTATATGGACTTGTCTGATGGTTCTATCCTAACTCCATCCTTCATAGAGATCTCTCTCTCTCTCTCTCGCTCCTTCTCTCTCTCTCACTCGCTGATACTACGACTGTTGAGGACTATATATTACTTTATTGTAACAAAGTGGCTTCTTTTTCCTTTCTTAAAAGTCTAATATAGATAGATTTCGAAACAGACCTGTATATTTTAAGATCTAGATATTTTAACAACCTTTAAATAGAAATACATAAATTATTATTACAAAGGTAAAGGTGCCACAAATAAAATAAAAGATGTAAACAACAATTAAAATAATAAAAGTAAAAATGCTTATGGTAGCTTAGTCATACCTTTAAGCACCTCTCGGAAATGTTCGGAATGCTTAAGAATTAATACTGATAGTTCCTTATCAATTAAAACATTGTTCCTGAATTACTTGAACATGGGGATGAGAACGAAAGTCATTGTCACGTTTATGAGGCAAATAACTTAGGCAAGTGCCGTCTTTCAGGTTAATTTACCGACCAATGTTGGGGCAGCTGTGACTATCCGTATATATGTACATGTGTACGGGTATGTCTTTAAGGGTCCGTCTGGAGTTTTGTTTATGCTGCTGTATAATGTCTACTTGGTCCTTTTTTGGAGTAACAAATTGCGTCTGCAAATGTGACTCACTTACCAGGGGCCATCTCCACTTTATGGCGCACTTGCCGCTGTCGCTCGTTTACCGCATCGTAATGTCACTTCAACAAATCACACCAACTTGCCCCATAAATTCTTCTGTTAATTCCAATTAGGCAGACTGGCGCTCAGCTGTCCCTTTTTGGTCTGCCAGTGTTCGAAAACGAAAAACGAAAGTTGATAATTGATTTTCCATGAACAGATACCGGCCATATATTTTGCATAAAAGTTGGTTTAGTTATTGGTTAGATTTGTATTTGTGGGTGGGAAGTAGCAGAATAATAAGACAATTGATTAGGAGGAATATACTTAATTTAAGTGCGTGAATTAGGTAATATTAAGTTATACCACTAAGAAGAAAGATAGAAATAAATAAAATGAGAGGTAGAGGAGTCTCGGGACTCCCGAATATAGCGAAGCTCTTTGTACATTTAAATTATTTAATTCAATGTTTTTCTCTATGTTTTCAGTATTTATACTCTGTTTCAAAAATTATTATGGAAAAAAGAGTATATTGGGCTTATCCGTCTGTCTGTCCGTATGAAAGTAATTTTTTTCCACAGCCTTGAAGTAAGAGCAAACAAACTTGGTACACATACAGTGCACGGCATCAGATTCGCGCTGCCCCTTACCTCCTTACGTATAACTTCAATATAATCTCAACCATTTGAACTATAACCCTAACATTTTTATCCATTAGACTCTTATGTATTCTCCTTTGAAGAAATCAGCAATGGTTACTGTAACAATCAGGAAAGAATTTTAATAAATGTTTGAGTATAAGTACACAAAGACATCCGAACAAAAAAAATTTGGTCATCAGGATAGCGCCACCTAATAACGTATTTCGCTTGTCGTGATCTTGCCCAGTGCTTCTCAAAACCCTTTTGAAAATATCAGTAATGGTTTGTGTACCGTCTACCGTGACAGTTTGAATTGCACTGTAGAATAGAATAGCGCGCTGCGAGGTTAGTTAGCTGATTACAGTTTTAGAACAGCACAGCTGTTTTGTGTATTGTGCTGACTGCCGGCTGTCAGCTGTTCGCAATTGAGTGGAAGTAAAATGTTTCTCAGTTTGTCATATTCTTTGCGCAGTTTTGCGAAATTGGCTCAACTTTAAATATATTGATGCACAGGTGGGTGATTTGCAATAGGTGTAGACTTTGGTATGTAATTTCTAGTTGTGTTTTTGCTTACCTTTGTTTGTTCTTGCTTGCAGGCATCCATCTAAACATCACATCTTTAGGAGCTAAACAGAAACGCGTTCGCTCTACAAAACTAAGTGCTGTTTGTAATTTTGCACACATTAGATACATACATACATACATACATCTAAATGGAAAACAAATCGCCTATTCCTGCTCTCCAAGAGTTTTGTGCTCAGCTCAAAACCAAGGACCCCGTATATAAATATATTGACAACGAAGATGGTGGTTACACTTGCAAAGTGGTTCTGATGGATCTCGAAGCCTTCGGCAATGGTCGCTCCAAGCAGAATGCCAAGCAGAATGCCGCCAGCAACATAATGCGCAAGCTACGCAGTATAATGCCTGACGCTGGCAACCTTGAAATTGGAAAAGATGACGACCAGGTGGTCGAGTTGGATCGTGATATGCTAAAGGAGCTGCGGGATTATTGTGTGCGTGAATTTTTGCCGCTGCCCGTCACTCAGATAGTACGGCAGAGCGGCACGCCAAAGGCTCCCGAATATCTTGCCTGTTGCTCTGTGGCATCCATCAAGCGTTACGGCAAGTCGGACAAAAAGTGGCAAGCATGCCAGCGTGCTGCTCTTGAAATGCTGTGCATTTTATCAAGCAATTTGGATGCCGAATGTCCGGAAAGCAAGCAGGTGGTGAGCACAGAGCCGCTATCCTTCAATAAAATTGAGGACAACATCGATGATGTGGAGGCCGAGCGTCGTCGCAAGTTTAAAACATATCGCGAGCTGACCGATTCCTCAGTCGATGAAAATCAATCCATAAAACTTTGCGATCGCCACAATTACTTTAAGACCTACTTTCCGCATCTAAAGGAGGCAGCCTTCGAAGAGCTGAATTCTACAGATTATTATTCGGATAAGGCTCAGCTTATGGCGGTACTCAGCGCACTCAAGCTTACTCCAAGTATTACACAGTTGGAGGGTAACTCCATGGTACCATTGCTATTCATCAAATTGAATTGTGACTACGATTGTGCGTTCATAGATCTGGAGACAAAGATCTACAAGCAAATGCTTGATTACTTTCGTTGCATGTTGGTTTAGAATGAATGCAGCTGGGTGTTCCTATATAACATATACTCTATTTAAACTAATGCTTAAAACTGTCTCTATCTCTCTGTCTTCTCTTAATTAACGTGTTGCCTAAACGCTTGAAATAATGCACATGAATATAATAAATATACTTACAATACTATATATATACTATGTTGTGTAAACTATATGTAAGTAAAATGAAATAAATAAATAAAAACAGAACAAATATGCGTAGCTCTAATTTTGGAATATTATTTTGAATTTTGATTGTTATTGCCTCGCGATTCTTTGCGATCCTTTAATTTTTAAAAATAAATTTCAAAATGTAATTTATTTTATTTTTTTGTAAGGTAAAATTAATAGCAACAGAGAGATTTACAAGATAGTTTTTGAATAATTTTAATATTAACAAAAGTGTTAGAACGGACCATCTGTCAAACCAGGCAGGATGGGCAGGATCGGACCATTGGATCGGGATCGTTTTTAGTATTTTATGGATTCTATGGAAATTCTGATAGGTTTTTCTAAAGCTTTCTTATTCTATTTTTATATAACTAATCTGTTACTTGTCTATGTTTTTCTCTTTTTCATTGAATGATATCATTTTATGCATAGTTGGTATAAGCCAGGCCGCAGACTTCTACTAAGAGACTAAAGAGGCCACATCCAATTGACCTTGCATCTAGATTTTTGTAAAATTTGTATATATTCGGACTTAATCTTAGTTTAGGTTGCCTTAGTATAATAATAATAAAAACATTTATTGAGAGAGAAATTACTTTCTGATGCCAAAAATTGTAATATTTTATAATTCGAAAATAATACTCAGCCAGATCTTGGTCTCTTTCCCAGTTACTTTTGTATTAAATATCAATTAAATATTTTACTTCAGGAACTTTTTGTATCTTGAATTGAAGAGATTTGATTAAGGCCTGAGTTCTTAGGCTGTATATGGAGTATATTTCTTGTGCTCGTTTATATAAAATGCAGTTCTTAAGTACTCGACACACTATGTAGAATCCTCGGTGTGCATTCAATAAAATGATTTGTGTATAGCATAAAAAGGCACGCATATAAAATGGCAACAGCTATTTAAGCGCTGGGCCATTGCAGCTGGTGGACGCTGACCAGGAAGGTGACCGGATCGAGGAACTGGCACGGTGAGGTGGGATGGGATGGCGGCCAGAATGGACGATGCGTTCGCCACTTTAGGGCGACAATTTATGGGTGCTTTTTTCAGCTGCAGGTATGCGCTTTTCCGGCCAAGCACTTAATTGATGTTGTGTCGCGTAAATTATAAACAAAACAAAAATTAAAGTGGACTCTCGCGCTGAGGCTGGGCTGTGCTGGCCAGAGCTCGAGCCTCGGCTCGGGACTGGGGCTGGGCTTGGGGGTTGGGTGTTGGCTTAGCTCGGATGTGCTGGCGGATGCGGAAATGCTTTCATCGCAAGTGGTGTCGTCGCTCATAAAAAGCGCACACCCACTGTGCCACCTAAGAGTCCCAAACACACATACACCCACCCACATACACTCGGTTATGGCCGTGGTCAAGGGTCTAAGCAGGCCGCCGATGCGCGCTGTGAGTGAGGTCAAGCGTGAAAGTGCCGCTCCTTGCAGGCGGATGTACTCCTGACCTGACCATTCCCTTCCCATCCCCTCCCCTCCCACCACCTCTTGTCGCAACATTTTGCGCATAAATTTTACTTTTTGCATCGCAAAGTGTCCTCCAATGGTCACTGGTATATGGGGGATTTCAATGTGTCCAGGTCCAGGTATATGTATGTGTGCAGGCTAGTCGTCTAATATGGTCTCGTACAGCTTTATAAAAAACCCTTTTGTTATTGTTCTTCCTGTTGCTGAGTTTGCCAACTCATGAGTAATTATTGTCTACACACTGCTGATGTTGTTTAGTTCAACTGATTTGGCCAGCATTTTAAATATATATTTTATAATACATAACAAATGTGCCGACATGCTAGATAATTCGATAAATTATTTATCTGCATCCCACTAGAGACCTGCAAGAGCACACTCAAAGCGCAAGCAGAAGGGCGCAGACAGGTACACTTCCAAAATAGGAAACTGTATAGCACTTACTTGAAATTTTGAGAATCGCAGAGAAGGGCGCACTCCACTATACCTACCAAATAGGAAATGGTAGCGGACTTACTTGTAATTTTGAGAATCGCAGAGAAGGGCGCACTTAAATAGACCTACAAAAGAGGAAATTGTAGTGCACTTACTTCAAATTATGAGAATCGCAGAGAAGGGCGCACTTAAATCGACCCACAAAATAGGAAATGGTAGTGCACTTACTTGAAATGTTGAGAATCGCAGAGAAGGGCGCACTTAAATAGACCCACAAAAGAGGAAATTGTAGTGCACTTACTTCAAATTATGAGAATCGCAGAGAAGGGCGCACTTAAATAGACCCACAAAATAGGAAATTATATAGCACTTACTTGCAATTTTGAGAATCGAGAGTAAAACAAAACAGGAAATGGTAGTGCGCTTACTTGAAATTTTGAGAATCGCAGAGAAGGGCGCACTTAAATAGACCCACAAAATAGGAAATTGTATAGCACTTACTTGAAATTTTGAGAATCTCAGAGAAGGGCGCACTTAAATAGACCCACAAAAAGGAAATTACATATCACACTTACTTGAAATTTTGAGAATCACAGAGAAGGGCGTACTTAAATAGACCTACAAAAAAGGAAATGGTAGCGCGCTTACTTGAAATTTTGAGAATCGCAGAGAAGGGCGCACTTAAATAGACCCACAAAATAGGAAATTGTAGTGCACTTACTTGAAATTTTGAGAATCGCAGAGAAGGGCGCACTTTAAATAGACCCACAAAATAGGAAATTGTTTTGCACTTACTTGAAATGTTGAGAATCGCAGAGAAGGGCGCACTTTAAATAGACCCACAAAATAGGAAATTGTATAGCACTCACTTGAAATTTTGATAATCGCAGAGGAGGGCGCATTTAAATAGACCCACAAAATAGGAAATTGTTTTGCACTTACTTGAAATGTTGAGAATCGCAGAGAAGGGCGCACTTTAATAGACCCACAAAATAGGAAATTGTTTTGCACTTACTTGAAATGTTGAGAATCGCAGAGAAGGGCGCACTTTAATAGACCCACAAAATAGGAAATTGTTTTGCACTTACTTGAAATTATGAGAATCGCAGAGGAGGGCGAAATTAAAAAGACCCACAAAATAGGAAATTGTATAGAACTTACTTGAAATTTTGAGAATCGCAGAGAAGGGCGCACTTAAATTGACCTACAAAAAAGGAAATGGTAGCGCGCTTACTTGAAATTTTGAGAATCGCAGTGATGGGCGCACTTAAATAGACAAACAAAAGAGGAAATTGTAGCGCGCTTACTTTAAATTTTGAGAATCGCAGAGAAGGCCGCACTTAAATAGACCCACAAAATAGGAAATTATATAGCACTTACTTGAAATTATGAGAATCGCAGAGGAGGGCGAAATTAAATAGACCCACAAAAGAGGAAATTGTAGCGCGCTTACTTTAAAATTTTGAGAATCGCAGAGAAGGTTGCACTTAAATAGACCCACTAAATAGGAAATTGTAGTGCCCTTGCTTGAAATTTTGAGAATCGCAGAGAAGGGCGCACAACAGTAGACCTCCAATATAGGCAACTTCATTAAATTACCTCTCAAGAGGATTAAATTAAATCGTATATTTTCTAACAGGTCTTTAAAATACTCACCTATGCCATAGGAAATTAACAATACATTTTTGGAAAATATATAAAGGACTAATACGTATTTCCATTCCTAGCAAAGATTGGAAGACCATCTGTAGATAGAATATTAAGTTTGTATGCCACTTTCAACCAATTAACTTTATAACGTTTTGGAATCAAAACGTTTTCAAACGGTGATTAAATTTAACAGGCGACGAATTCAACTTGAAAATCAGAAATTACGGGTATGTGCGATGCGAGGGACAATTGCCAGTTGGGATCATAAAACAAAACAGTGACAAAGGATTCAAGCAGACAGTTGTGCCACAGCATGAGGCAGATTGAGGAAGGAGTGTCCGTGTTCGCAGGACAACTGGCCCAGCAAGTGCTACTCAAATCTGTGCGTCTGCACGCATTACAAACGAATTACGAGACTCGCTGGGCAATTGCAGTTCATTGTTATTTAATATGTCGTCGTTGTCGTTGGCTGGAAATTATACTTTATGGAGACTCAGCAGCAGCAGTAGCAGCAGTCGTCGAAACAACAATCCAGTCAGGATGCAGGACGCAGGACGCAGGAGCAGCAGCAGAAGCAGACGGCATGACACTGATTGCGATATAAACGATTGTCAACGTAAACGTATCCAAGTGGATTATTGCCTCATGCCAATTATCATATCAACGATACACAGGCGGGCAGGACATGCACGGGAAATGGCCGCACGACACACAGGACGATGACCAGGACGACACTGCCACTGGACTGACAAGTGGCGCAGGCAGCTGCTGCACTGCCAATTGCCAATGGCCGAGCTCCGCCCACGCCCACGCACTTGACGAGGCGTTGATGCTGTCGGTGCCTGCGCATCCGCATCCGCAACCGCATCCTCCACATCCCTGTCGTCCTTGTCGGCTGGCCGTGTCAGGTGGGCTGCCTGAGCCAAATTGCATGTACAATTTTAAATGGATTTTGATTGTTTATGACAATTCGACGAGCTGACTGGCCAGTCCGCTGCTGGCCACTGATAATGCGCCATTTAAATAATAACACCAAAGCCCTGGCCCCCCTCCCCGTCCCTTCGACAGTCCAGTTGTCCGTCCAGCTGCCCCTGGTGGCTATACATTTGGGGTGGTGGTGCATCAATGCAATTTGTGATTTTAAGCCTACGACATTTGCATAATGAACATCGTCACAGTTTTTGGTATTTTAAATCTGTATTTATTGTCACTTTTTAGACTGTCTTGTGGTATGCAATTTACAATTTCTAAGTACACAATGACACTGGCTGAAACGAACAAACATAAGATTAATCTAACAATACAGAACACCAACATAAAGAATGGATTTAAATTGAACGATAGAAGAAAATATGATCCCAAATAAATTATTCTGAGGACTAACTCAAAATAATGCAATTACTCTTATTTAAACTTTAGGTGGTAGCAGAAATCACATCGAAATAAAGTGTTGAAAATATTGTGAGGAATTCATAAGAACAATCCTCTAGTTTTCTCATATCCTGAAAATAATCTTTTTACCCTTTAGTGTTTTGAAATTCTCCTTAATAAATGTACTAGTATAAAGCCTCGATAAACACATTTTTCAATCCATACAGTACATAGGCGTCTTCATTCGTCGTCCTGATTGAAAAGATTATCCTCTACTTTACAACAAAAGTGTAATTTATAAAGATTTAATAGATGAACGAACATTTTTGATTAGTTAATACTAGATGGTCAAAATAAGAGCTTCCAAAATGTAATAATTGACTCAAATAAGGGAACATTTAAAATTTTGATAGTAAATAATAGTGCAATGTTTCTTCAACCTTAAGAAAGTGAACTCAGCAGATTTTGCAACCTCACTCCAGGCAAGAAGGTAATGCCAAGGAGTCAACCTCTGAATCTGTAACAGTTCCGATTATTATCCACGTTAAATGTATCTTACATATATATTTCTTGCTTGAAATTTGTAATACGTAACATGAAATTTAACTACATGAAATTGTGAAATATCAAAGCGATATGTTTACTAATTTTAGAAAATTTAATGTTAATAATATATGCATAAATTATCATTTGCTTACGCACTTTAATTCAACGAAAATCATAGGTACAATCTAGTGTTAACATTTAAAATGGCATTAAAAATTTCGTCAATTGGTAAAAACAAGTAAAAAACGATGCCAGATAGTAATAAAACCGTAGCATAAGGCTGAAGGACTTAACCCTAGGTGGAGCCACTTGATTCCGTGTCAGATTTCTCCTGCTTCATTTCAAGTAACTTGCGCTGGTTCTCCTTGAACTGTTCAATGGGATCCTCGAACTGGCGATAGTAGTGCAGAACCTCACGAACATCGTCCATCTTGTGTAGAAGTTGTATAGTTGAAATATTAATAAATAAAAGGGGAATAGGTTAGGAGTTATGATAGCCAAACGCACCTTATGTTCGGCTATGAGTCCTAGGAAGGCGGCCAGATCGAAGAGCTGGACATCGTCATCATTGCCCAGCCAACGGGCAATGGCAAAAATATTATCCGGATGTAATGGAATGGCCCGACGATCCCAGTCGACGACAATGACCCGCCTGAGATTGCGATTGAGACGGTTCAGGTTCTTGATATGTTGCCCATCCACCAGCTGTGTGGCGCCACGAACGAGACGGTAGCGTATATAGCCATTCGGATCGAGGGCATCCAGAATGGGAAATGCGGTTGTGCCCTGCTCGGCCGTATAGACAATAATCTCAAAGTGCTTGCTGCACTGCCGCAGAAAGTGATCCACGCCGGGTCGCTTCTTGAAGCGCCAGCCGGTCTGGTAGGTCCAGTCAGGATGCACCAGCACATCCTTCATTTCCATTACCAGCGTATAACGGGGCTGAATGTACGGTGCCTGCATAACATCTGGCAGCAGCCTGGTAGGCAGCGGCTCCTCCAGCATTTTCTGATAGTAATTCAGCGAGTGCCACATACGCTGCACATACTGTTGTGGCACTGGCAAGGCGCTCAGGTCATCCTCGATGCTGCGTCCGCGCTGATCCTCCTCCGGCTTGCCCAGCTCATAGACGCCCCAGATAATGCTGCCACAGAGTCCAGCCAGGAAGACAGTGTAGCCGTAGCGCCATTTGGAGCCTTTCTGGGAATGCTGCTTACCTGGGCTTCGCTTGGTTGGCATTGGCAACGAACTAGGGGGCGGTGGCGGTGGCGGCGACGGGTTGACATTTTGAGACATACCGATTTTTATAGTATTCTGTGAAGGCTCCTCTAAATTCTCTAAGCTCTTCTGACTGACATCCTGACTGATCTTATCCTTAATGTTGGATTCTGACGATGCATAGTTGTTGCAGTAGCTGCGTAACTTATTGTACAGTGTAATTCTCTTCCCTGGCCAGGGATAACAGGTCCTTGCTCCCGCCTGTTGCTGGATCAGTCGCAGCCATGCGGCGCAATTATTCATCACCGATGTAAATAACCAAAATTTGAAGCAATTCTTGTGATTGTGTATACATATTTGTCTGACTGTAAAGTCTTTGACAGACTCAAATCTGGTTCTATTAATCAGTTACAAATATGTCAAAGTTCGCTCGGAGTGCAAAGGAAGCCATTTGTATCCCAGAAGACTCTATCAACTGAATTCGTAATTAAATATCTAATTTTCACTCCCATGTAACCATAAAACTGGTAAAAGGGGGTACTGAAACTGACCAGTACTGTCCAACCCTATAAAGCATATATATTCTTTATCAGTATCAATAGCCCAGTCGAGCTGGCTCAAATCGTCTGTCTGTTCGTATGTTCATACATACAAGGATCTGGAAACCTATGAGAGCTATAGATCCAAGTTTGCTTCACATTTCAGATATTCCCCCGCACCCCCGCAAATCGATAAAATCGATTTAAGTGAATACTTTTAAAGACAAAGCTTTGATTATTGACATGCACAATTATTGGATCACTCTTGATTTACTGCGCAAATTTCAAGTCAATCGAATAAAAAACACAGAAGGATTTTAAGAAACTATTTTCAGTACTGCTGAGAGGTAAAAGTATCAGCGCAAGCCTGTAAATTCGCAGAAATGTGTTGGACCTACTAATACTTTTACAAATTTAACATGAAAAGTCAGCGTTGCCAGACTTCAAAGTAATAAACTTGTAGTAAAGTAAAGCTGGAATCAGTTTCAGTATTTCAAATCAAATTCTTCCCTTTAAGTAGTAGTTTAAAATATCAAAGTAAATCTACAAAATCTAGTCTGACTTTCTTATCGATATTATATATAGCTCTTTTCAAAATGCAAGCAATTAAAAAACCACCTGTTGATCACACAACGGCACATTACCCGTTTATTCCAGCTCAGAACCGAAACTATAGACGATGCTGGTTGCACAATTTGCGACCTCGACGACCAATCAATTACTCAAAACCAAGGACATCGGAACCTGTCGTAGAACAGTTGGGGAGGAAGGTTAAATGGCAGACCCTTAAGCACAATGGACCGCTTTTTCCAGCTCCATATGAGAGATTGCCGAAGGATGTGCATTTCTACTACAACAAGCAACCCATTGAACTAAATGAGCCGGCTGAGGAGGTGGCCACCTTCTATGCCAGCCGGTTGAATAGTCCGCTCGTGAAGCAGTTAACTTTCAATATGAACTTTTTCAATGGGTTCCGTAGCTACTTAAGCATTAGTCATCGCTTTTATATTACCAACTTTGAGCTCTGCAATTTTGATGAAATACACGAGTATCTGCAGCGGAAGGAAAAGGACAAATCGCGACTGCAATCTGAGGAAATTGAGAATTATCGCTATTGCTATGTGGATGGACAGCGTCGTCGTGTCTCTCAATATCGTATTAGCTTACCTGGTCTATGTTCACCAAAGGATAATGGCCATAACTATATAAACACCATGATGGGTATGATTCGGCCTCGTGTTCAGCCCGAAGATGTAACGATCAATTGCGATGAAAACGAGGAACCACCAGCGCCTCCAGATGGACATAGTTGGCATCAGGTGTTGCATGATCGCAGTGTGAACTGGTTGTACTGCTGGCAGGACATTATATCTGGCACCACAACGTATGGGCGTGCCAACAGCGTGAAAATTAATTATCGCATACCTCAGCAACAAGAAATGGATACGGCAAGGCGGCTACAGCAGCATATTCAAAGGATACGCTGTGAGTATCCACAATATTGGCGCTCGGAGAATTGGCTCGAACGGCAGCGCAGTGTGGCGCTTTACTGCATCGATCGTCTGGCCATGGGCACAGCTAAGGACGCAGATCCTTTCGGCACAGCACTGTGCGAACTACGCGTACATCAGCTGAAGCTGCATGCTCGTCAGGCTGGTCGCAAAAATGTGCTGCGCTTACAATCCTTGAATTCGAAGTGGCAACGTGTGGAAAAGAAATATATCTCGCTGCCTGATGAGATTCTTTACAATTTTCGCACCTTCATCGCTGGCAAACAACCCAAGGAATTGATCTTTGAGGAGCTCAATGGACAGCTGCTAAACGATTATCTTCAGAATCAAATGGAGGGCTTAACATCACAAATATTTCGCATCTACAATGCCTCCCAGATGCTTCAGCGGGATCTCGACAAACTGCGCCCAAATATGCCACTTAGCGAGCAGCTGCTGAGTTACAAAAGGCTGCTCAAAAGGATTCTCAACTTCTGCACTCGCGGCCAAAGACGCGGAGCGGCATCCCCAGTCCAAAAGCTATCCAGACCAAGACCTCAGATAAGCTCTTTGGAGCAGCGCAAGCTTAAATCACTCGTCGAGTCAACGCTTATGTATTTGGATCCAAGGATAACAATCGCCTGGTGCCGGAAATGCAATATTCCCATCAATGCAGTCTACCGGAGCTGGGATCTACGCAAGAAACTCAAATGGGCAATGGGCACTAACAAAAACTTTCGTTTTTAAAGCGTTCTAAATTGTTATATTTTATATTTTATAGTTTATTTTTCCTTTTTAATTATCTGTTGGCTTTGTTGATCCGTCTGTTTTTTTTTTTATACGAAGAGTTTTATTTTTATAGTCAAAAACGTATTCGTACAAAAAATCGAAGAAATTTGCGAAATAAAATAAAATAAAACAACAAATTGAATTTCATTTTCTTAAGCAACATTAGAAAAGAATTTTCAATCAAGATAATCTGGCAAATATACTTGTTAATGCTAATAAAGAAAACATATGCAAAAAATAAAAATTTCTAAAAACAAAGCAGATATACAATGATATTGAAACTCACAAAACATGTAAATACAACTATTTCAAAATCTAAAAAAGCACTAATTAGAATTAATAACCCTAGATTTAAGTACCTACTAAAATGTTATCCAGCTGAAGGCCCTGGCAGCCTACTGTTGATAATAGTTTTAAGATATATTTAGTTTTATGAATGTGTTTAGTTTTTAAATAAATAAATAAAAATCAAATAAAATAAAACAAATTGATTTTCACTAAAAAATCTTTTTAGGTAGTCTTATTTCTAATCAGTAATTAAAGAAAGATTTCCTGAATTTTTAATATTCACTTTGAAAAGTGTTTCCCTTGATGCAGTTTGAGACTATTCTATTCATACGAGTAATTTCAAAATGCAAAAACCATTGATACTTCATTCAAAAACAGGAGAACAAATTCGGAAGCAGTTCGAAGTTGAGAACAGGCCTCAATATATATGTTTTTCCTTACATATACATATAGCATTATTATTATATCCTAGCAGAAGGTATTATAATTTTGTCTCGAAATGTGTAATGGACTGAAGGAGACGTTTCCGACCCAACAAAGTGTATATATATTCTGAATCAGCATGAAAAGCCGAGTCGATATAGCGATGTCCGTCTGTTTCTATGCGAACTAGCCTCTCAGTTTCAAAGGCTATCGTAATGAAACTTGGCACAGATCCTTCATTTTTGCTGTAGGCAGTACATACATATGTCGGAACCGACCGGGTCGGACCACTGTAACATATAGCTGCCATAGGAATGATCGGTCGACAACTATGCTTGTGTATGATAACCTTTTTTGTTGTGTTATTTAAGATACTTCAAATAGAGTCCTATAATTTGATCGTAATCGGACCACTTATATAGCTTCCACAGGAACAAGCAGACGAAAATTGAGCTGTGTATAAACAACATTGCTGATAGAGTATATATCGTCGGTACTCCGAAGATAGCCGTTTATACTTGTTTTTATTTATTTTTTGTAGATTAAAGAGCTTTATTTTCCACACAACTAAAACATATTAGGATCCGCGAATCTTTTCAAAATTGTTCTATGCAGATACAGTATCCACTCGCATGTTGTCATCACATCAACTGATGTCAGGTGCTCTATGCCGCGGCTCCAATTGGATCCAATTCACACCCAAGAGATTCCCCAAGCCGCTTCCTTTGGTCTCTGGGGCGTCGCATGTAAATCTACCTTATGGGTCCTTGTTGCCGGAAACTCAAAAGTTATGCAAGCAGCGAGGATTGCGTGTGCCCTGTACCTAAATCGCCGATGAAAACCACAAGCCACAGAATATGGGGCGGGGTCTGTAGATGGGGCACATATGAGAGGCAGCGTGGCGTGCCAATGAGATGAAAGCGTGGAGCGATTTTAATTTTTAACAAGACAGCTGCCAGATGCCACTGAAGCATCCCCAGCCTGGGATCATCTTATACGTTTGTGCTAACAGGCCGTGACATTCTGATGGAAAAGTCGAGGAGAGCGGCTGAAACAATGCGCTTTTCATTATCAAATCCCGGCAGACCAGGTGAGCCAAGTGGGAGGTCAAAGCCGGCCGAGAAGTTATGCGGACACGACTGAAAATTTTGTGCGGCATGGAAAAACTAATTTTGATTTTAATTAAATATTTATGAGTGTCGGCGGGGCAGGACTTCAACTAATCCCGCACAGCGCTGCCCAAGGTGCGTAGAGGTTGAATCAAGAAAGAAATCCACTAATAAAATAACCAAATAGCTGGCAAATAACTTCTACTTATCACTCACAGCGCATCAGTGAGAAAATTAAAGAATTATCCCAGGAGACTCAGTTGCGTGCCTCAGTCGAAGAACCCCTTGACCAACTTCTAACTACTGAAATATATATATTTAGCCGTAATATGTGGCAAAGGCTATGGTCTTACCTTGTCCAAGGGGGCGGAGGGCTAACGTATCGTGTGTGTGTGTGTGGTGTGTGCGCTCGTTTATTCGATCAAAAGTTACGAGCTCATCTTAGATTGGACATTAAATGGACACTAAAATATTTTCCATCTGCACGCAGCATCCCCAGACCCAGAACCCAAACCCAACCCGAAACTGAAACTGAAACCGAACCGAACCGCACCGAACCCAGCGAGGAACAAGCGAAATAAATGTCATGAAACAACTCATTGACAGGCACATAAGGACACTGGTTTTATGGTCCACAGATATGACCAAAATATATGATTACCATGTGTCCAGCAGCATGCGAGCTCGTAAATAGGCATTTTCTGTGCTTTAGTTCTCTTGGACACAACAACCACCCAATGAACCACTGAGCCACCCAATCCAACCCCACCCATACTCCCCCACCCATTCAATAGTTCACAGTCAGTGCTTGTCCTCGGAACATCCTGGCCGTTTGGTGACTACTTTTTCTTGATTTTTGTTGCCTTTCGGTTGGTTATTTACCAAGTGATCCAGGTGGGACACATGCCGGGTGCACTGTCACAGCCTCGGACAGTCGTAAAAATCAAAATAAAATGAAACTTATGCGTGATGTTTGCGTTTTCTCATTGGGTTTGCCGTCCCTTCCATCCTCACTTCTTGTAGTACCATCCAATTGGAGTTGGGTCGGGTCACTTGTTCGAATTACTAATGATAGAAATTATAGTTAAATTGGGAGTACGAGTTCTTTGCATAGCCAAATCTTTTGCTATTGAAAGTCAAGTGTTTTTGCAGTAGATTTGAGTTTGCTTTACAATAGAAAGATCAAACTTAAACGTTATTTAATATGTTCGTCTAATTTATGTCTCATTTTTGCAGTTTTGAAATATACTAATTACTAAATTTTCTGTAATTTGGAAGAATATTCTTCTTTAATCTTCGACCTCTAAGTGAAACCTTATCAAAATCATTCTGAAGGTCCCTTATGGTGTTTTCTGCTTTCTCCCCTTGAACCTTCCTTAGGTAAACTAAGCTAAATTGTAAATCTTATCACAGATTATCGAAGTCTTTGTGCATCGAAATATTATACAGATTAAGCTCAAATATTACCCAAATTTGGCAATTTTTTTTAAAAATTTTTTTCTATTTCATCTTTCTGTTATTTTATGAATAACTTAAATTAAACTTATACTGTATTTACAAAATTTTTACTGAATAGTTATTTCATTACTCTTGGAAATTAATTATTGAAGCTTTTCTTATAGTCAATTAAATCTCTATTAGTCAAAGCTCAATCTTTTATTTCTAATATTTTTGTATGTATTTATCAAGAAATATGTCTCTCTCCAAATTATATCCCTCCAAATTACTTTTCAATTTATGGTTTTGGTCATATTTTTATTGATTAATATAAACACCCTATTTCAAATCATATTTTTAGTCCCAAAATCTCGAAAGAGAACTCATAAGAATCGAAACCTAGAATAATGATAGGAGATTTTAAATAATTTTGGAACCTTAATTTTAATATCAAAAAATACCAAATTCTTTAAAATATAATTATTTTTACGGTGCCGACTTATTCTGTTACTCTATCAAAACGAGTGAAGTAATTCGATAATATTGTTGAAGACAAAGGAAAGCATTGGAATTGACGACGATGATTCTATCGCATGCTGGTGATCTAGAAAGCCTTGCCTGGGCGACTCCTTGCTTGAAGGATGCTGCAAAGCTGCTGGGTTGGGCCTGGGCATCAGTTTGGTATAAATTCGCTATTTATGCAGTCTGAGTGTATGCTGATTTCATCTCATCTCATTCAGCGTTACGTGAGCTGATTACGTTAGTCACGCGCGATTGCCGAGTTGCCAGGACGAGAGCTTGAACTTCTGCTACTGGTTCCGTGACTAGAGCACACACATAGAAGTGCTTGGTCCTTGGTCCTGGTCGGGGTCATTTTGGTCGTGTTCAGTTGCTTAGCGCCAAATGAAATTGTGCCAACTGGCGACTTGATGAGAATTTCATTCTGTGCGGATTTTTATGACTTTGAGGCTGAGGACTCGCAGCGTTCGCTGAGAGTCCCTGAACGCCAGGCAAGTTCGACTAAATGATTTTGCATTATTTGTTGATACCACACGCTCTCTCTTTATATATGTACTATATATACTACGTATATATGTATTTGGCATCCATAAAAAGTCAATGCATGCGAAATGCTTTCGTGACACGCTCAAACTAGTCCTGCAATGTCCTGGCAATAGAGCCAGGTTAGTTCTGTCCGGTTTATTTGTTTATTCATTGAATGGGGCGAATCGTAAAAATTATGTTGATGAGTCATCAGTAAATGGCATTTATTTTATTGTCACCTATGTGACCCCGCATATCCTCAATTATGACCATCTCCACAGATGATTCGATTCTATTTTATGACCACTCCCACTATGCAGGCAATGCTCTTGGAATATGAAAGAGCCAACTTTGATGCACGGACTACGAATGAGTTTTGTATTTGTATTATTAATGATGCTTCTGCCCCCAATTCTGAGAGCTTGTCACATTAGCCTCGCTTCTCACTGCACTGACGTTGACCCATTCCAAGCCACTTCAATGAATGGATGATTCATTAAGGCACTCACAGCTTCAATCCATGCGAAATAAGTGTAGTTTTAATTTGCCAATATTTGGTGAGTCAACTAAAGCAGCATTCGAGAGTCACTTTTTCATTGACATCCTTGCAGATTGGATGGCCAGTGAATTCCCATGCCATAAACCACAATTCGACGGCAGATACTAAATGCTCTGACCAGGACACAGTTGTCAAGCCTGAAGTGCACTATGGAATATAAAATCAAATGACATAACAATTTTAATTATTATTTTTATATAAATTAAAGAATTTACGTGGTACTTAAAATAAGTAATTTTCTGAAGTTTTTAATTAATTTAATACGTTTTGTTTTTTAATCTACGCTTTGTTTGCAATCGCGGCATTCAGCAGTACTAAGCGCGCACTGATTTCCGCTGACTTGCTAAGCGATGACTGAGTTGTCTTTATGGAACAGTTCATTTGATTGGAAAACTCTACTATAAATATATATGTTATTCACTTAATAGAGCTGATTTTACTCGGTTAAGTTAAGGGTGAAAATATTTTTATGATCTAAATTTCATATTAAATAATAAATAAATAATAGAAATCAGTGATTGGTTCTGCTGAACGAGAACTTGTGAAAACAATCAAATTTGTCAATCTGAGTAGGTTATTTATATAGGTAAGACCCTATTAGATTATACAGATAAGACCTTGTATAGAAAATCAACTTAGTTGAGCTCCAAAGTTTCTTTGAACATATCTAAATTTCTTTTAAGTTTTTATACTTATATATTTTTTAAATTTATTATTTTCATAAGCGTAAAGATTATATATTCTTATAAAATATTTAACTTCACTAAGGATATTTTATATTTGTAATGACAAACAATAAGACTATTTTTTCTTATAAAATAACATTTACATTTATAAATAGGATACTGACAAACATGAAGATTATTTCTTATTCTTATATTTAACTTAACTAAGGATATAGTATATTTTTAAATAGGATGATGATAATGTGTAAAAAAATCTATTTAGTTTAACGAATTTGAGCCCTAAAGTTTCTTTGAATATATCTAAATATGTCATTTATATTATACTTACTTATTTTTTAAATTTAAATTACATATTTTTAAATTTAAATTTATTATTTTTATAAACGTAAAGATTATATATTCTTATAATATATTTAACTTAAGAATATTGTATACTTACAAATAGTATAATGACAAACATGAAGATTATTTATTCTTATAAAATATTTGACTTAACTAAGGACATTTAACATTTATAAATAGGATAATGACAAACATAGATTATTACTTATTCTTATATTTAACTTAACTAAGGATATTTTACATTTATAAATAGGATAATGATGATGCGGTGAAATTAAATAAAAGCTGAATTCGCATAGCGACAATTTCTAGAGTTTTGATTTTTGTTCACAAAATGCTAAACCAATTCCACTGTCAGAGTGCGTTGTTGTCGTTGCCCAACGAATTGGGTAACAACCACATTTGAGATTTGATTGGATTAGAACAAGCTTTTGGCGGCGCACGAATTGTTGATGTGTCCACTGTGGTTGATTGGAATTGGTGCCCCAGTCGCCACCAGGCAGCAGGCACCACACGGGGGGAACACAGTGTTGACATGTCGCGGTGTCAGTGGCATTGGTTGGTCTTCGCATTGCCACCACAACAGCAACAACAAAGGCAACAACGATGGGCTGTTTTCATATTTTTTGGCAATCGATGTCCTGGCTGGGGGGCTGGCTGGTAGGCAGGAGGACCTCATCGCTGTTGGGTATCTGTTTGCTCAACTGTTGGGCAATTAGAAGCGTTCGCTGTTTTCAAATTCCCAATTTTTGTGATTGCCCAGCGGCTGCTGTGTGGCGTCCTTTGTTAATTTCAGCTTTGGTGTATTGTTTTTGGTCGAAGTGATTATGTTGCAGCTTGATTGGAACTTAGTCCTTAGCAGTGTGTATTGTAGATGGAGTTATGAGGTCCTCTCCACTCTTTTCATCAAATATCGCACTGAATTTGACTAAGGAATAGAGCTGGTTAGTATATGTATTAATAGAATTCATTTACTTGATACTCACTTAGCTTACTGGCATCCAAGTTGATTTCAAAGCTGTGCAGCTCATACAGGTCCAGTTTATCGGCATCTTTAGCATCCTTTGGCTCCTGCATATTCTGAATATGCTCTGGTTCTGTTGCCGAGTCGGCAGCAGCAGGATTCTCAGTCTGATGCTGTGTGTCCTCCACAATGTCTACATCTGCAAATATTCTGTACTTGCTGCGCATATATTGATGCCAGTCGATGTCGGAATCGTCAGCAGGATTCGGCAATGGCGGAACTGCGGCATTAGAGCCCATATATTGCACACGTTTCTCGCGCAGATGATCGCTGTGTGACTGCTCATCAATCTGCTTGATTTCATTGTCCAGCTGATTGGCCTTCTCCAGATCGTTGCCATCCAGGGCCATGTCGCGCTCCATGATGAGGCACACCTTCCGGTAGGCGGCACTGACAGGCTTTTGTCTGGCACGTCGCTTTGTCTGCACCATCAACTCGACGTCGCCCTCGGTGAAGGCATAGTTTGCAGCCTTCTCAATGTCCTTCTCCTTCTTGGCAATGCTTCTCAGTGTGGGCAAGGGCTTCGAGTCCCGATGGCATGCCTCCATCCAGAAGCTGAACTCTGTGCATGTCACTCGCTGATTGGAGACGACATGCATTTGGAAACTGCGTCTATAGCCGCCGTGTTGCACTTGGAGGACGCGTTTCGTGAGTTGGCCGCCCAACTGATACTCTACATCGGTATGTTGCACAGCTACGATTTGGGTGAGACGGTAGATGCATGGCTGAAGGTCGGAGGCTGAACCAATGCTGATGCGGACAAAGCAGCCGATTACGGTCTGATCAAATATGGGTTTGTCCAGGAAGCTCTCCAGCTGGTTGCGGGTGAGCAGCGTGCCGCAAATCTCATTCAGAGCGCTAACATGGGGCTCATTTGTTGGACTGCTGTCATCGACATCATCCTCATCATCCGTACTGCCACTGGACACATCGGAATAAACGTCTCTGGCCTTAAGCTTCAGCTTCTTGGCATGTGTATTATCGGGCGAGTCGCAGTCACCCTGCTGTGGCTCTGGTTCCTGATTCAGCTCCTGCTCTACTGTCATGTCCATGTTGCCACCCTCACATCTGGTCCGTTTATTGTTGCGTTGTTCTACCAGGCGATCAAAGGCGCTGCGCCGTTTGTCCGCCGCGTGTTGCGCCTCCGCAGTGAGGCGCCGCTTGCTGGCGCGCTCCTTGAGCGGCAGGTCGGCCTCCGTTGAAGTACTGGGCTGGTCGGCGCCATCAGTTGGCTTCTTCTTGGAGCGCAGTAGACACTTGATCTCCCATTTATACAACAGGTCCTCGCGCTTCAGACCACGCTCATACAACTCCCTTTCCCGCTCCAGCTCATTGAGGCTCTCCAGCCTGATCCGGTCAGCGGCATCGCCCATCAGATTCTCATCATAGCCATCACTGAACTTGACATCGACACTCGACATCGCGCAGCTCGCCCTCCTCCAAATCCTCGCTTGAAGCCAAGTTGCTACGATTGCGATTTCGACTTAACATTGAGAAGGCTTCTTTGGATTGCATAGAAGAAATAAACTTGGCAAACAGGGTACAATTTTGCAGAAAATTTCTATTAGTCACTTTCTGCACGCTGTGCTCAAAAAATAAAGGAAATTTCGGCAAACTTTGCAAAAAGGATTTATTCAAAAAAAAAAACAGTTTTTTACAAATTTTTTACTACTTTTTCCAAAGGATTTGCGGCGCTTTAGTCAATTTTTGTTTGCAATTTATACTCTGCTGCCAAGAAGACTTTCCATAAAAACACGCCAAAATAAATGTAAAATTTTAGTATTTTTCTTACCACTTTGAGCTGTTTGTGCTACAATGGCTGTAAGAAGAATGAATAGAAACACGCTAGTCAGATACACATTAAAATTTTGGAATTTTTCATAATTTAAATATCACTGCCTACTTGTTTAAAAATACATACACATAAACATTCAATAAAGTAGGCGTATTCGTTATTTATTCATTTGAAAAACTTATCATATACTTAAAACTAAATGATAAGTGTGTTTCAGCAAAGACTGCCTTCGGCTGGGTTTTCTTGGGAGATATTTTCTTGTGTTTACCGAAGGATAAAATAGTTAAGATCTTTCCAACAAAATACAATACAAATTTGTATTGGAGAGTATTGTTTATTTTTCCTATTGATCTAGGTCCTGAAGTTGCTTTCCTATTTGCATGTTGGAAGGAAGAAATCGTCCACAATTTAACTAAGACAATATGAATAATGTTATCAAGCATCCTGATGCTCCCAACTGCGAAATAGTGTAAAAACATATTGTTAGAATGATTAAATTGCCTAGGAGATAGAGGTTGGAAGTTAACTTAGCAAGAACATTTTTGATCCCATCTTTAAAGGCTAATCTGTAGTTCTCATATAAGATTTCGTGACTCTGGCTAGCAAATTGTGCTATAGATTTCTCTGACTTAAGGGAATAGAAGGGGACAGCTTACAGGTTAAAGAAATTGTTGGCACTTGTTCAGACTCAGGTATTTTCCAAACATGCATACCAAATTTGGTTGCTCTAGTTTTAATAGAGTCGGAAATATTGCATTCCTGCAGAACCTTTGAAAACATAGAGTGTGAAAACGGAATAGAAATGTAGATGTCATTCCTTCTAGATGTGCTCACAACATCAGGCATTGAGCAAAAAACGCGATAACCATCAGAAACTGAATCAGAACTAAGCCCGCAAAATGATCATTGGATATGTAGCTGAAGCTGGACACTGGATATTGGACAGAGGACACTGGACACAGGACACGGGACACAAGGTACTGGACACTGGATACTGGTAGCACGATTTGGTGTAGCCACAATTTCAGGTTTGCCTAGCCGTGAACACGTTCAACATGAACGGCGATTAGTTGCATTTGTTTACGAGTATGGATTTTGGATTTGTCTCCGGCTGTGCCTCTGGCCCGGCCACCATTTGCCGTGGCCATGGCGGCGTAATGGCCGCCAGCCGTAACTTATTGCAACGTGGCGTGCGAGCGTCCAGTGGATAGTGGCCGGAATGTGCACCAAAGGGGGTTGCTCAGCAGCAGCAGCAGACGGGACAGAGGACAGGAGACAGGACGGGCTGGGCAGGAGGACATTTGGAAAGACTGGTGTCAGGTGGGGGACAGACTAAGGCTGAATGGCTGTGCCGTCGATATGGATGTGATTTCGTTTTCTTGGAGCGCAGCCGGGCGACTTTATCCACACTGTAAAGTAGACATTATGTTGATGTGAATCTCTTTTCTGGCCCCACACACACACACTCTCTGTCTCTCTGTCTCACTGACTCGGACTTGGACTTGGAGTCATATCGCGCCTGGGACATCAGCAGCGTCGGGCATTGCGATAATATCCTTGAAATTATTTTCAGTTACCCGTGTACATTGGGAGCGGCCTTTGTTTTATTGTTATTGTTGCCTTCTCTGGCCATTGTCATGATGTCGTTTCAGGTCCAGCTTCGTGACTCTACCTCTGCCTCACTGCCGGCCACAGTCCGCAGACCGGCCACATTAGTGGAAGATGGACATTTTGCTGTCCGTTGTCCGGCTTGGGTTATTTTATGTTATATCTCGCATTTTTCCAAAGCTGCGCACTTGCAATTATACAACATACGAGTACACTGGACATTTTTGGGGGTTGTCTTTGTAGGTGGACGGACATGTGTGTGATTTTCGCATATTGGCGCTCAGAACTAATGGCTTCACTAACGATTGCAACCGTTGTCCTTAATGGCATCCTTTCGGGCATCACGCGCATCCCGTTTTGCCCGATTTGTTGTGGTTCCCTGTTCCCAGTCCATTAGCTTTGCCTTTGACTCAATATCTGTGATGGAGCGACAACTCGTAGATGCTAAAGTACATGTTACTTTCAATATTTGCAGTACATTTAAGTAATTAGGAAATAGTTGGAGCATCTTGTGCGCTATCAATAGAACATACATTTTATAGTTTTAAGTTTTCTTTTCTATTTTACTTATCAGCTGACAATCAAGTCTTAGGATGCTCTATGAGCCAACTTAATTCATATGTTTAATTAAATTCGCCAGATTTGAAAGGATTTGAAATTGTTTCTTGCAATGAAAAATGTAACTCTCAAGGAGAAAGAACCTTAATTTTCTATAATACTTAGTTGTTAGGACTGCTAAGCTATTGATAACACTGTCAGAAGTAGTTCCCCATGTTCTCCAATCAGGTCCTTTAATCTACCCAGCCGAATATTTCAAATAATGTTAATACAATTTCACTATACTTTTTTTCTTCTACTTATATTGTAAGCTAATTTTTCTTTATTTTTAAATTACGATTTAATATTTTCTTGTATACTTATACTATAAAAATGTAAAATAATATCCTAGATTGATTCTATCACCAAAGGTATTTAATTGTATTGTTTTACTTGTACTAAGAAATATTTAAGTATTCTCAAACACATTCTTCAAATTTGTATTTCAATTATAAAGCTTAAATACCTGTACAAAAATAGTTAAAAGTTTAGATAACCTTGCTTTCTACCTTCAAATTGTCACCGTGTTAGTTGCGGTCAAATAAAAATCGTACAAATTTATTGTTAATAGAAAAAAGGATCGAACGGATGAAGCACGCACATGGCCCAATCCGCCGCCAACTGCTGACAATTTCATTGGCCAATGGGGGGGTCCTGGGATAGCGAGAGGATGAGGATACTGAACCGCGATGCCTATCTGCCGGTCGGCCATCGCATCCGGCGGCTGGGCAATGGACACTGGACACTGGGCACTCATAAACATCTGGAATCATACGTTTGCGATATCGAAAAATAATCTCACAGCGGAAATGGCATATTTAAAAGGCGAAAGGATTGCAGCGATTTAACTTATAAAAGACGATGCCCAATACCCAGGAGGTACTGGTGACAATGCTCAATTCCAACAGCCTCCGCCCGACCAGTCCGACCATCTACCTCCCCTAGGAACATTAGATGGCCAACACTTTGGGGGATTTTTAGTGTTTATTGCCGTAGATTAGTTTGTTTATTGTAATCCTCGTTATAAATTAAGCGAAACTTGCGCTTACCGAACTCATTCAGCAGCAGGAGCAAAAGGGTTGCCAACTTCGAGTGTTTTCTTACCCTTTGCATCCTTTGCATCCTTGGCTGCTCAGCTTCTTGGCTGTATAAACTCGTATTAATTCACCGCATATTTCCCCGAAGGCATCGAACTTAGGAAGATACTCGTAATTGCTACAAATAGTTTACGACCACAGCCGATAATGCGATAGTGCAATGGAAATATTCTGAAAAAATACTACATTTCTTTGTCTTTTGTTTAATTTAAGCCAGTTGGAAAGGAGACATACGACAATTAGACCTTCATTAAAAGACATTAAATAGAAGACTTTAATTAAGAGAAAATAACTCTCTATCTTCAGAAGTATTCTATCTTTAAGGGTTTATCACTTAGTAGAGAAGTCAGAAAGCTTGATTAAGCATGAGTTAAGCAGCGGTCTTAAGGTAGAATTTTGAAAGGACATAACTTTATATTTTCGTAGGAATCTGGACTATCAACTGGCTTTGAAAAGTATCAGTATCTTACCGAAATTATCAATTCAAATGATTTCATTTGCCAAGCTCGGAAGTTTCAATTTGTAAGGTTCAAAATGCCTGAAATACCAGGCGAACAGAAATCATCAGATGGACGCTAACTAGTATAACAGTTTCTGATTAATATAACAGTTTCGGTTTGGTATAACAGTTGCTGCATTTTACATTGCAATGTGCATTGCTTTGATAATAACAGAATGCTAACAGCAGGCTTACAGGCAGGTTAACAGCATACTAACAGCGTGCTAACAGATAGTTAACTAAAAGTCAACGAGTTAACAGCAAGTTGACAGATGGTTAACAGAAAGTTAACCGTGAGTTGACATCGAATTAATGTTACAGACATATTGGGGTTACATAGCTTTCTGTGTGTTTGTTTGTTCGTACTGATCAATACAGCTCCGCTCCGCTATATGTCCTGGATGTCCTTAATATTTGATTATGCTTTCTAATACCGGTAAATTTGTAGATAGTTTCAAGTCCCTAAACTAAACGTATTGGATTTAACAATAGAAACAAATTATTTGTGTTTGCCCATTTGGCACATATTGGATTTTATTCATTTTCTCCATATGTGAATCAAGTTTTATGCAAATTTATTTATCAAAAACTTTTCATTATGGCACAGTAGATAGACAGTACATAAGTGAGGCTTCAGTAAATATAAAAATGTCAAAATATGACCGTTTTGTAATATCAAAATATAACAGCAGCTGTTTCCTAGTTTCACTTCCAGTTTTGCTTACAATTCGATACGCCCGAGTCGGAAAATTCATATTGCATACCGCAAGGCGCGCGGCTGTTCAATAAGTGCAAAAATCTAATAAGCCAGGTAAGCTGAGGATGAGCTTCACAGTTGGGAAGGGTAAGGATGCTCGAAGGATGCTGGGCGAGGGAGAAGGGATAGATAGCATAAGCAATTCCAGTGTTTCATGCATAACATTTTGGGCACGACACTGAAATGACAAAACCCCATTAAGAATTACAGTTGTCTGTCCTTATAATGAGTATTGTCCTTTTTGTATGGTATTTCAATGCCTTTATATACTCTACAGGCAAAGTATAAAGGGGATATACTGTAAGTGGGAGTTTAAAGGTATACGCAATATAATAAAAGGGAGATTAAATGTATATTAATAAATAAAAATCTTTTGTAAAGCTAGCATAAGACTATTAATAAAATGATGATTGATTGAAATGAAATAACATTCATTAAAATTACTTCAATTACTTAATCAATATAATGGTTAAATATAGTTGAATATTTTTGTTATGATTTGATTATTAAATTTTGTTAACAATCAAACACAAGACTCCTGTAATTGTACTATGACATATTTCCTACAGAAAACTGAGAAGTTCTTTAAAGTTTTAACTAAATTTTAAACCTAGGGCTTAGGATATATATGTAGGTCTAAGCAACTGAAGCATGAAACATCTAGGCAGTCTATTCCCATACATACATCCAAGATATTACCTCTGTGTCTGGATGGTACCACACAGTTAACAGTTCCCAAAGAAGGATATCACAACAGAACAAATCTATGGCTTAATTAGCCTGACTAAAGTCCTAACATAACCATACAGGGTATATTTAAGTTCAGCCATTTAGAATGCAGAATTCCTTGGTTGTTTTGCTGCTGCTGTGCTGGGTTTCATAGAGTTGCGCGTCTAATTGCATTTTAAAATTGCGACACCATAAAATGTGCTTACGGTATAAATAATTATAACGGCATTTGTCGCAACAAACAGCAGAGTCGAACTCCCCGGAGCCAGGAGCCAGAAGCCAGGAGCCAGGGCCGTACCCGTATCCGTAGTCGAGAGTGTCGCAATGATTTTCGAGTGTCAGGATGAGAATGAGGCCAGGACTGCGGCAGTGGCGGTGAAAGGGGACCATGTAGCAGTCAGTTGGCTTTCAGTTGTCGCATCTCTTGGATATTGCATGAGCTTTGTCTCCATTGCAATACCCCCCGCCTCTAGCTGGGCCCCAATGCCAACTCCGTATTGCCTGGCAGCTCCATTTTCATGCCCACAGCAAAGGCAGCGTCATGCGATTAACGTGAGCTGCATATTTCCAGCTAATTTTCTAATTAAAATGGTATTTATGCATTTTTCAGTTCAGGCAGAATTAAACATTCCGACTCCATGCCCGGCAATAGATGCAAACAAAGTGCAGCTCATTATCCCGCACTCTATGGAAAATAAACCTATCAAACAGTGCAAAGCCAGTTGTAATAATTCGAGAGTTTAAGAACAGTTGAAAGCATCAGTTTATGCAAAAATCATCTTTTTTTAACAATATTACGTTTACGTTTCTGTTGTTGCTTTACTCCAAAATGCTGTTGAATCCTATGATACTGCATCTTCATCCTTTCATTGCGTTTTGATAAGCTGCCCAAGGCCAAGGATATAACAGCACTCAGAAATATTATTAAAGTATTGAGACTTAAAGCGTGGAAGGGGTTATCCTTCTGTAGGAGGTGATTAACAAAACTTATGCTTAGGGTCTCCATGCTATTCCAAAAATACGTCAGACAGATTTCGCCCAGAACTATTGTCAGCAACAACTCCATGATAAACCTGGTCCAGGCTGGTATATGCTCCCAATGCGGCGGTATTAGATCCGAGTCGTATACCAGATCCATAACTGACAAGTAAACTATATAGCTGGCCACAATTGGTGTCTCTGAGCTGGCTTCTGTTGTCAGGTGTATGAAGAATGAGGTGTTTAATACTAGATGCAGACACGTGGCCACTAAAATGGGATAGATCCTGGTCATTATGTGGTTGAAAGTGTAACTTTTAGTGAGATTAATATGTGATTATTTGAATTGTTTACAAAAAAATATACGACTATATCAAAAACACGAGATTTGAAAAAGTATTACTTGACGATGTGATGAGTAGAAAAAAGTAAGCAGTCAAATATTGTATATTTCAATAGGAAACTTGGTTGGGTTTATAATATTGTAGTAAGGAGAAATCTTTCATTCTAACATAATATTGTCTTATGGATTTAAAGCAAGCATTCAATATTATTACTAATACATCAATTAAATTTCTTTATTCTATTAAAATGGCTAATATGTAAATAATAAAAGATGTTGCGACTTCCGACTTTTATAAAAACAAATGTAATTTCAATTCGCATTTATAAGCGCAATTAGATAAAAAGTAGGGAAACCACATTAAAGATATGCGGCTTAATAATATTTTCTTATGCCATCTATATATAAGATATTAACAATTTTATTTGCCATATAACATAATATAAATAAGGTCCTTCCGACATGATATACTTTATTTATTTAATAGTTTTGCTAACTTAGATAAATAAATCCTTCCGATCTATTTATATATTATATTATATATTATATATATATATTATTTATTATATTATTTATTATTTATTCATTTATTTATTAGTTCTGCTGACTTATATATAAATAAATAAATATGATCCCTCGTTTATAACTTGTATTTAAAAGACAAGCTTTGGAAAATACGTTCCAAAATGTCTAATCAATGTCACAAGTTAATATAGAACCATAGAACCTACCTAGAAAATACGATTTTCTTCCAAATTGTCTTCCATCCATTGTAACTATTTACAATATATATTTCCATTCCAACTTTGATATGTCCCTTGAGGTAGCCGCTGCATGCGTTTTATTTTTGTCAAGCGATGTTCTCGAAGCTCCTGTTGGCGCTGCCAGTTGACGGGGATAACGCACAGGACAGGACGTTATTTGAGGACAACGCCAAACGGACGGCACCAATCCACTTCCACTTGATGTCGCATAAATTTGTGCCCTGCAGCCGAGCATTCAACGTAATGCAGGCTGAAGCGATGGCTTAGGTCCTGTCTGGTATCCTTGTGCATTTGCTTTGCTGTGACGTCCAAGTCCTTTTGTTGTGTATCCGCTGCGCACGCTCAAATTTATTTACATTCTTATTTATTTTGCCACTCTGCAATGATTTGAAGTTTTCCATTCGCCAGTCAAAGCATCGTCCTGGACAGCAAACGGCAGCTGAAGGTGCCATGCTACGATTGGTCCTTTGCGAACATTGGAGCGTCATTGCAGGACATAACACACCTTCAGTAGTGCTAACCTGTTTGAGTGTTTGATTTATACATAAATTTACATAGATTTGCCTAGATGATGTACTCATAATGTGTACATTTTGTGCTTTTCTCGCAAGCAGTTTGAACATTCTATCAAAATGTTAAGTATTTTAACATACACCCTTGAAATATGTTTGATACGAGTACAGTTTACTTTCAGAAATCCTGTACCTATTAATGCGTGAAGAATTGTATAAAAGATACAAATACACGTAAAATGAATCATTGTCTTTCTTATAAATTGCATATGTTTTCGATCAGGATTATTAAATGAAACCATAACTGTGTTTCTACAATAATAATGGTAAAGCTTTGATTTTTGGTATCCAGTTTGTAAATTTTAATGGGATCAGAGTGAGCAAATGAACATATCGCAAATATTTATATTGCCTATTCCCTAAATATTTGGATCCTTTGAAGATCTTGTCACTTCAGCCGATGGGAATATACGAGTGTACTAAAGTGTGTACCAAATTTGGTTGCAGTGAAGGCTGTGGAGAAGTAACAGTGTATTAAAACCTAACTTATTGAAGCAAACTAAATATTGCTTTACTGCAGAGCAGAGGGAAGCAGCAGTGCAGACGCCACACGAAATACACTGCTTGTTAGCACAGCCGCTGAACTGCTTGATCGCACAGCCGCTGAACTGCTTGTGCATGTGTACGTGAGAACGTAGATGTATTTGGAAATTTCATTACTGATGTGTCTACTGGCAAGCGAAAATTCGAAAATGAATGCCAGCTTTGTTTACAACATCGAATTATTGCACATTTGAGCAAGTTGTTACCAAATGTATGGACCCCTGCATTGGAACACAATACTGTCATATCCAATAAACTAGAAGAGCATATGTTGGTGCGAGATTGTAAGCACGATCCTTGGACAATGGTACAGACCCCAGCTTCTGCTCCTGCTCCAGCTCCAGCTCCAGCATCCTTTCAGAGAATACATGCGAGTAATACTCGTATTTTAACGACTTTCAGTGCGAGCGACGTGTGTCCTGTTGGCGGCGACAGATTTTTCTAATGTCTCCATTCGAATCCTTTAGCGAGGCAATTAAATGTGCGCCCGTTGGCGGGGATAACGGCAAGGATAATTGTTTTTTTGCGTACGTAAATGGAAATGAAATGTGCCACAGAGAAAGCAGAAGTGTCATAAATTCAGCAGCAAACACGATTTCAAATGAATTATGCCTTATGATTATTAGACAAAGGATATGTACGCATCAAGGATGCTGAGACGCAATTATTAACATTTGTATCTGCTGCTAGCCTGGCCAACAATTAAAAGCAGCCTCAGCCAGTGGCAACATCGACAGCCGTCGAGGTCGAGTTTGGGCAACCTGACACACATAACACCTTGGCAAAGACGGGGGTGGGTGGGTGGTAGTGTGAAGAACACATGTGCAATTGCCGCTTCTCTTAATGGGTCATAAATAACCAGGACAACAATGAGGCGGCTGCAGCGCGTCCTCCGCAGCGTTCTTTTTTTCACCGCTGCCAGGACACATAAAATTATTGCACGTCGACGTGCAGCCAATCGGTGTGCGTGTGCCTCTGTATGAGTATGTTTGCTGAGTGTGTGTCTGTGTCTGTGTGTGTGTCTGTGTGTGTGACTGCATGTCCTTCGTCATTCATCAACGCGCCATGCGCTGTGGCTTAAGGGTGGCGTCGTCCTTGCACGCCAGGACCAGAAACACGAGCCCACAATAGTTTTGCCCAACACGACATGTTGGAAATTGTGAAAATCGTGGAAATGTGCAAATGTTGAAATGCGACGGCCGCTTTTTGATTTATTGTCAAATTGAAAATCACATAAAATGCTGCCAATAAAATGTTGAATGTCTCGTCCTCACGGCATCGCCATCACCGGCCAAAAAGGATATAATGTGCGCTGCGTTTCGTTTGCTTTTAATTGAAAATAAATCTTGTCAATTTGCGCCGCGCCCCAGACACTTCCCGATCCCCGGATACCCCGATCCCCGGATACCCCGATCCTGACACGTTATTTGCTCTTCTGTCTGATTCTGATTCTGATTCTTATTCTATTTTATTATTTTTATTTCTGGTTGCTCAAATTGTAAATTACTTCCGCGACCTTTGTTGAGTATCCTTTTTGGTCGGCGGGCAAAGGTGTTGCGTTGTTGTTGGGCGATGTTAAAGCACTTTTCATTCAGCATAATGCCAGTCCTTCCTTTTTTTATGACAGGAGACGCTGAAAAAATGTGCTTGGATATACTTTTGCTATGGTTAAACGGCGACGAACATCCGCCAGCTTTTGGCGAGTCCTTTTTGCCAGTCCTTTTTACAATAACCAAACAAAATCTACATATAAATAAACATTAAAATATTTGGTTAGCAAAAAAATATAAAAATAGAAGTACAAGTATGGGCACGCTAGTCGAATGTGTTCAACAACGAGATACCCTCTTAAGTCCCCAAGGATATGTTTGTACTCATATATTCTTTTACACATAACATATCTGCACAGTTTCTTGAATAACTTCTGTGTTTATTATCTGATTCTGTATGAAAGTTTTATCCTGACATTACAATTGCCATAAGAACTATGCGTGCAAAAAATCAAGTCTATATCTTTAAAGTTTTGGCTGCAATTCGCTTTTATCTGATTTCAGGGGGTTGGTATCGGAAATTTGGAATGAAGGTTTATTATACAGGAACCTTCATGACAAACTTTGTATCTCTATTCTCCAAGATCATACATACGGAATACAGACATATAGATTGACGAACAGGGCCCGATCAACTTGGTTATAGATGGTTAAGATGGTCAAGAATATGTATCACTTTATAGGATCAGGATCCCTCTTTTAATCTGTTACATGCATTTGTACAAGTTCAACATACCCTCAAGTTGGGTATTTCAAGGATTCAGGGTACAAAACTGTGACTAGAGATGGGTATCTACGTCTAGCCCTGACCATCTGTCTGCCCGTCTTTTTGAGGACTAAGGACATCAAATTTGGCACGTATTGTATATAGTGGGTGCTGGTAGATTACAGGGTATTTGCGCTCGGCTTACCGATGAACTTGTAAATAAATGTACATAAAAAAGTTTCGATATGGCATAAAAAATTATTTTACCCGTAGTTTATTATTATTCCTCTTCCTTGTAGCATTTTTCCATTCAATAAAACAACGGAAACTTGAAAAAAATTATGTGAATTTCTTTCCGTGTGTCTCTACTGGTTCTTTGCATAAGAAATTGCCTTATTATAAATGCCTTTTGTACTGCTCTGTGTTGACTTTTTTTGAAGGCTACAACTAAAAGTTTATACAAATACCCAGCAACAAAGTCAAATAACTAATAAATAGAAGCTGAAGTCTACGATGCTATGGTTTAGTTAATTCGCCATTGCCTTACAGTTTACAATTTTAAGATAATATGGTAAATAAATAAATAAAACATATAAACTAATAAATTTAGAGACTATAGAGAGAGCGAAACTATATTCTAAGCATATATGAGCAAGGATCACTATTAAAACCCGTATACTATATGTGATTACAACTATTAACAAATAAGGGGTCGTCCTCCCTAAGAGAAAAAAGTCAATGTTGCACACGTTTGGTTATCCTCTGTAAAATTCACTTTGAAGCTGCGCTTTGCAGCCATATCGCGATATTCACTTCTCATCTGTCTGATCAGCTTTCCACTCCACTAATCAAGCACTGGTTTCATTATTTTTAAGCTAGAACAAGTTGGGAATTATAAGGCCATCTGCTGTAAAATTCACTTTGAAGCTGCGCTTTGCAGCCATATCACGATATTCACTTCTCATCTGTCTGATCAGCTTTCCACTCCACTAATCAAGCACTGGTTTCATTATTTTTAAGCTAGAACAAGTTGGGAATTATAAGGTCATCTGCTGTAAAATTCACTTTGAAGCTTCGTTTTGCTGCCATATCGTAACATCCACTTCTTATCTTTCTGATCCACTTTGATATATATATATATATAGTATATATATTATATCTATTAGAAACTTTTGCAACAATATTATTATTATTATTATTATATCTAGTTAACTTTTCATGAATCTTTCTTTAAATTGAGAGCTCTTCGTGTCACAAGGTTGATAAAGTAACTATTGTGTACGCTTTTGTAAAATTAACGCGAAATTTGAAAAAAAGAAGATGAATGAAGGCTTTTAGATAGATTTCGGAATCATGTTGCCGACCCTCCCCCTCCATGTAATCAATAGTTATCTTTTGGGTAGATCTGTAACTAATCTATAAGACTATTATTATTATTATAATTATATACAGATATACCAGAATTACTGAAATTTCTTAGTTGAACAGCTATTATTAAATTTAGTATTGGTATTCCCACTTATTATTTTTCAGTCTCTCTCTCTCTTTCTTCCTCTCGCTCTCTCTCTCTCTCTCAGTCTCCTTGTCTGCCCCTCCCTCATTTTCTTTTTCAAAAAGCAACAAATCAAAGTTAAAAATCATTTAAACGCTTTCCAAAATTGTCACATTTGATTTGTTTGTCCTTGATACGGCAAAACTTTGAATTTATACTCGCCTGCATTTGGAACAGTTGAACGGCGATGACTTTACCGCTCTGCCCGGCGGAATCCTTGCGTATCCTTTCTTTTTTTGTTCCATTTGGCGTCGCTTGCATTTTCTTTGGCATTTTGTGGCGCAAAATGATTTCATGTGAAGCGGTGATTATTTTCACCTAAAATGCGTCCCACAGCACCCCCTGCTCCTCCCCGAGCCGGAACAGTTGCAACTACAAGGCACAAGGATATTTATGGGCATTGAGCGTGTTCCGCCTCTTTGGGCTCTGCTCGCGCGCACTTTTCAGTGTTTTCCAGTGTTTTTCAATGTTTTTTGGTGTTCTGGGTGTCTTTTGGTCGGTCGTTTCGACTTCGATGGCTCCGTTTGTATTTATGTCTTCGTCTATAAATCCATGTCTTCGGGAGCACACAGAGAGCCCCCACTACCCGTCTCGCTGCCGCTTACACTCGCATCTTCATGTCAAAGCGTAGATTTATAATTTTCGGCAGCGTCGCCCAATGCAATGCAGGGCCAAAAACGAGAAGAAAAGGCAAGCCAAGGGGGAGTCGAAGGACATCAGCACAGAGCAGTGCAAGGATATAAGGAGGCCGCCTGCAGTTCCAGCCTGGCCAAAACGGGTTCGGCAGCGGTTCTGCCTGTCGAATTCCATGAATTATGATTTTTGATTGAAGTTGAGTTATTGCAATTCAATTTATTATAAATGCGGTTGCTACTGCGAACTTTGTACTCACCCTTGTGCCACTCCTCTCCTGCCGCTCCCCTGTCGCTGACACTATACCGCCCTCCACTCACCGCCTGACTGGTCCGTCGCCTGCACAGGACATTGAACTATGAGTTCTTGGCGTGGCCAAATTTCCGTGTTTGTGTGTGAGTGTGTGTGTATGTGTGTGAACCGTTTTCGACACTTTTACTAAATTTATTGCCGATTATTTTTACATTCTTTTTTCAATTTGTGCGCCTGCCCTCCCCTCAAGGGAACCGAGTTTTTGGGTGCCGCTGCAATTATTTTTAACGTTTTTGTTGATTTTTCATTGATTATTTCATGTTCGGTTTGCTTACAGCATGTCTTTTAAGTGCACACGACCTTGAGTGTCACATGACACGCTCACGACCTCATATAAAGAATTCCCAGAAACCCAACAGCTTACGAGACAGCAATCCATCAAATTCTGATCAAATTTCTCCAAGTTTCCCGAAAGATCAACCAACTCAATCAACATTTATACAGTTGGAAACATTGAATAAATTAAGATATACATATACGAGTAGAAGTATTTTGAATCTAAGAAATAAGGATGTCTAGTTGTACTTAAAGGAAAATAATAATTTTTGTTATTTAAGGAATTCGAAAAGTGAGCAGTTCAGTCAATAGACTGAATGATTAATTAAACAAAGGTCCATCAACTGGAGACCTCCAAAATGGTTACTTGTAGTGGGCTCCCTTTAATCCTTGAGAATCGTAGAGACGGGCGATCGATCATTCTCTCTCTCTTTGTCTCTCACTCTGTCTCTCTATCTCTTTCTCTCTCTTCTCTCTCTCTCTCTCTCGCTCGCTCTCTCTCTCACTCTCTCTCTCACACACACACACACTAAAGTGGACATCCAAAATAAGCAATTGCTATTCACAAAGTATACCTCCAACATGATAAATTGTAGTGGGGTCCCTTGAATTCTTGAGAATCGCAGAGAAGGGCGATTAAAATCAGAAAACTGTTTTGTATGAAAAACTTTGTTGTTTATAAAGATATCCTCACCAAATTCATCCAAACCGAGTCTCTAAAGAGTTTACACAATTTGGCCAAATTTTATCAAAATCGGGTCACTATATCATATAGCTGCCATAGGAACGATCGGGTGAAAAATGCAATCTGTCCAAATTTGGTCAAAATCGAACCACTATTTGGCTACAAACTAAGTGAAAATTTTATTAAGTTCAAATAGCTTCCTATAATTTGATCAAAATCGGACCACATGGCTCCCATAAAAGCAATTATACAAAAATTCAGTTTTGTATAAAAATTAGTTCCTGCTAGGGTAAATAGTTCGCCATTCCGAAGATAGCTGTCCTCTCTTGTTTTAAATATATTAAGATATATATATATTTCTAAATTTAGATAATATTTCTACTAAATAGAAATTATTTCTGGCTTTTGGAGAGACCTTTATAATAGTGCAATTTTCTGAATTATATAGCATTTATTTTTCTAAGTATAGATTCGTAAGGTTCAGGTTTAGTTACGAAATCTGTTTAATAGTTTCAAGGAGAGTTTAAAATAAAACAGAAATATCTAGATAACCATTAAGCAACAGGCCGCTAATCACTTAAAATGATCACAAAAAATATGATAAATAGAAAATATAATTTTAAATGAAAGTTATGGGAGAACATAAATATTCCCAAGAATCCCTTCCAAAAGTGGCTCCGATTGCAGCTCCTATTCGAGGATATGCTGTGTCTATTTATAATGCTGCATATGCATCCCGTCAGCTATTGGCGCTGCATAAATCAGCAATGGGCCAAATGGCCAGGACATTTCTCATGCGCACACATGACTTGCTTTGCAATTAAGAGAAATATATTAGTCTCGCAGCTGATTTAATTATTTAACAATGAAGTCGAAGAGCGAGTGTGTTATGCGGCATCGCGAGCGCCAAATGCTGCGCCAGGACAACAAGGACACGCCCAGGCACAAGCCCGTTCCGTCTAAGCGCTTCAGACAACCGCATCACAGTCAGACAAAGGCATCAACAGGGCAGCAATTGGCTAAGGGAGAGTGGAGGGTGTGGGGGAGTGTAAAAGGATATAGCGGCAAGGTGTGGGATCTGTAATTGCACAAACGCGCATAATTCATATCAAATGACCATTTTAAAATCCTTTTATTTGGCTGCGTCGTCCTGGGGGGTTGGCCGGGCATTCGCTCAGCCCGCAGCCCAAAATATTTGAAATAATAATTCTTCGAGATAAATTACCCAAAAACAGGTGTGTGTGCGCTACTCTAAATTGCCCTGGTCCTGCTCCTGGCTCCTGGCTTGGGCTCTGGTTTTTGGTTATGCCCCCCATCGCTGCGGACCCCTAGCGCGAGACAATGACACAGAGCCGCAACTGCAACAACAACAAGAGCAACAACTATGGCAGGCTATCACTCCGCTCTTAGTCCCAGTCCTGGTCCCAGATTCAGATTCCCAGTCCCGCACCCGTATCCTTGCGCTCCTCCCCGTTGCCCATTTGAGCATTCGTGCAACGGCAGTCGGTCAGTGGACGGTCGTCGAATGGCAACGGCGGATGGGCTTAAGTGCTCGGCTGCTGGCTGCTGGCTGCTCATCCTGTTCGTCCTGCTCGTCCTGCTCTGCGTTTGGCATTTAGCATCAGGAAATTATGCTGACGCTGCCAACTGGCCAAACTGGAACGAGTCTCTGCCATTGCCGGGCAATCAGCGGCGTCTGCAGATGTGCATGCATGTCCATGTCCATGTCCCTCGTATCTGTCTCGTATCTGCCTCTGAGCTCCTCCTGTGCAGCAGCGCCTGCGCCTGCTTCTGCTCCTGTTCCTGCTGCTGTCCTCATTAAACACACAGACATACACCGATACGCCCGCTCTAATGAGTTCCAGGCCCCACGAGGGCATATGTTGGGGCTCGCTGGGTCTAGCTGGGGCGGTGGAGCCTTCTGCTGGCTCTGTGGCTGCCACGCTGCATCCTCAGTTGATTGCCAACCCGCTGGCCCGTCTGCTGTGTCACACATCTGGGTGCAAATTATGGCACATTTCAAATACATAGCACAAAATACACTGAAAAAATCGAGTGGTTAATTGAGATTCATTTGAGGAATTGCATAGAACATAGGTTAACTCAGAAGAGCTATATACCGTAGAGAATTCTCCTAATCTTAAAGCCAAAGGCAGCTAGAAATATATATTAGAAACTGTATTTCTTAAAAATATGCTTTAATTTTTCTTAAAACTTGACTTGTAATTATAATGTTATAAAGACATTCAATCTATGTTGTATACATGTATTTATGTATTCATTTATTTATCTATATATATAAAAGTGAATGTCTGTCTGTATGTTCGCGATAAACTTGAAAACCGTTTAAAGGATCTTGATGAAATCTTTTATAATATATTCCTTGAAGTCCAGGGAATGTTTATAGCTATAGTTTGTTGTGTCATCACCACCCCCACACAACCACCCACTCATAAACGAAAAATGATAATATTCATGAGTATAATTTTACATTAAATAAAAACTATAATATCCACGAGTGTTAGTGTGTGTAAGTGTGTAAGTGTGTGGGGAAGGAAGTTTCATAGCAATTTTTTTACCGTGCCCTCGATCGACATAATAAATATTTATAAGAATCAAAATTAAATAAATATAGTTAGGAAATGCGAGCAACGCCGCGGGTATAAGCTATATTTTATAAAAATTTGCTAATTTATACAAGTTGTTCTGCTACCATTTTGATAGTTTATACCAGCTGTAACCATTTTTAAAAATACTTTTATACAGCTTACTATATTAGTAATAAGTATTTTAGTTTTTATCTAATTTCGGGGTGCGGGGGGAGATATCTGCAATCGAAAAGAACTTGATCTTGCTGAGATCGACGCGGTCAAACGGACAGACAGACGGACATGGCCAAATCGAAAACTCTTTTGACTTTTGACTGATCATCAATATATATACTTTATGGGGTCGCAGATGTCTCCTTCTGCCTTTTACATACATTTTCACTTTAATTTATAAAATATTTAATTTTACTTATTATAAATAAACAACTTAAATTAAAATTAATAGAATAAATACTAAGATAACTTAATCTAAGATTAAGTACCCGTTTTTACCCATTTTTTTTTCCTTCTCTATAGGTACAGGGAGTAAAACAAATAATGTAAAGATTATATTTATTTTTATTTTTTTTAACAGACTGATCTAGATCTTCAGATATTAACCGAGTAGATTTCAGGAGTATAATTTTCAGTGTATTATACTCGTACGAACGACTCTTTAGTCTACTTCAGCAAAGTTTTTATATAGACGCCGTTTATTTCTCTTAGTGTATATTGCCCATTGCAAAATGTGCCAAGCCTCGCAGCGAGAAAGAGAGCGCGATAATCGCATAAAAGTTTACATTTATGATGCTCCAGCTAGGTTCGTATAGGTGCAGAGCTCTGTGGCACATACGCACACACACACACACACACACACACACACACACACACACACACACACACACACACACACACACACACACCACACACACACACACACGCACACATACTAAGAGAGGCAGTCACAAACACCTCGGCCGTAAAACATTCGGCTGACGGCAGCATACAAAGACTGACAGACAGGCGGACGGAGGGACAGCTGTTTGTGGAGGGAGTGGATGGGGATGGGGATCGGGATCGGGGCTGGGGATTGGCTCTAGGTCGGACTAGGCTCAAATGGGATGTGCAGTGCAGCAGCAAGGATGCGACGCTAGAGACGAAGCAGTGGCAGCTGGGGAGAGGGGACCAAATGAGGAGGAATCTGCCAGAGAGAGCGAGAGAGAGAGAGGAAAACAAAAAGGCGCGAAAATCCATTCGCACATAAAATGCGCCACAGTGTGCATTATTTTAATGTCACTGATAAATCATTTTTATGTCGGTGCTAAATCAAAAGATGGACGAGCAAATGCCGTATTTCAAGCGTACCAACCGGGCACGGACATGGGCACACTCTGGCGTAGGGTGGCGTAGAAGTGAGGAGGGAGCGGTGTCACACATGCAGCTGGAGCGGAGCGGAACAAGGCATAAGGTGTGCCTGGCCCGGTTCTGGGGGCATCTAGCGTTGCATTCGTCCATTAAAATGCGCTCCGGTGTCCAAAACACAAGCACAAAGGTGGCCCCAGCCGAGCCACGTTTATTTATTATTAACACAAAAAAGACCCCGAGGACGAATTGCAGTCCTTGCCAGCGAGCATACAGCCTCCTGGCCTAGGCCACCACCCCTCCCTCTCCCTCAGCCAGAGCAGCCTTACAGTCCGCCTGCATCCCTTCCGCTCGCTGCTACTTCACTTTTGGAACGCGCAAGTGCGCTGAGTGGCTCATAATTCGTCGTCGCTTCTCCACTGCAGCAGCAGAAATTCATCTGTTTGCGGTTCAAACACGTGCCGTGCCAGAAATAATGTGCGCCAGAATCAGCAACGACTAATGGGGCTATAAGGCCACCCAAAAGGGAGTTGGGGTTAGGTCATCGCTGCACAACTGCGCCCAAATGTATGCTATGGAATGTGCATTGCGTATACAGAGTGTGGAATATATACGATTATAACTGTACTATGAAGGAATATCGCCCCATCAATAAGTGAATGAAAGATGAATAAGAAACTACAGCTGTCATCGGCTTGCCGAAGATATTTACCCGTTTTTCAAACAACTCTATTTTCAAACGATTGTTTTCCATGCCAGTTATACAATAAATGGGTTTAAGTTTTGTATTACATATTACCAAACTATAGAATGTATAAGCCAGAAAGAAAGGCTATCTTTAACGTGCCAAAGATATATATAGTTGTAATTAACAGATCAACAAAGTAGACAAAACGCCTTAAGGTAGTTATAGCCAGGGAGAACCTGGATAGCTTTAAAGGATTTGTGAGAATAGCTTTGCTTTTCTTGTAACCTTAATTACCATAAAGAAAACTCTGCTCATAGCTAACATATTATTTGCACAGCTGGCATAGTATTAAAGTAAAGATACACTTTGCTTTCAGTATTATTTAAGTTCTCAGTCTATCAGCAAAATTGGTGAAGATCGTTAGACTGTACTCACTAAATAGTTTATTAGATTAATATATATATATAATATAAGCCAAAAATTCATAATAGACAATGCCATGTATAATTTATTTGGATTGACAATGAATTTCTTTGTAGACTAATCAGACTTTGCCTTTTATATAGCAATGAAACGATCAAATGGGTTCATTCCTGAGCCTGTAGTGGATCCATCTAAGCAGACACCTTGCGTATTATAAAGGGAGCAATTCGTATAGCTGCACAGATCACAGCAAACATGACGAAATTGGCTCGAACCTCGTCCTTGGCACGCATGTCAACCTGGCCTGATTCGATTTGCTTCATGCCTATCATGGTGACTATAGGAAACATTCAAGAAATTGGAGTGTACCATTAATTATGCCATGCTTACCTATTTAGTTTTTATTGGTTTAAATTTGATTTGTTAAATGGAACTTTGCTTTTCGATTGCCAGAAAAACTGATACACAATTTTTAAGCACTAATAATAATATTTGACAGCATAATCAAGGATAACAAAGTTCAATAGCTATGCACACACGTTTATATCTAACCCCAGAACTTGGTTAAGTCGAAAAGCCGCTTGGCAAGCGATTAATTTCCACTTGACTGTGATTTGAATAAACAGAAACCTCGGGGAGGTCCTTAAGCTGCTGCTAACTTCCCTCCGCTGACAAGGGGAATATAAATCAAATAAACAAACCTCATTAACATATTATCAGCATCAAATTGTGACACGGCCCGTCATTTTAGGTTCAAGTGAGAAATCTGTCACGAGGCATTAAATCGCCTGAGGCAGCCGGAAAGCCACAAGTCGAAGGATGTGGATGGTCCTTGGAAGTAGGCGGCATGTCACGGCTCTGGCGCAACAACGTCGACTGACTTGTGGTGTCGTCGCCTGTGGTATACTGAAGGTGAAATTCCCGGAATCCCGGACACATAATTATGCGTGTAAACAAGCGTGATGATAGTGCGCTGACATGTGACGGAGACGAAGATGAAGACGAGGACGAAGACAAGGCGTTGGTGATGCCAAAGGGTTGGGTCTTACCTTTCAACCACCTTTCCGGCTGATGGAATACTCAACTACTGCAAAACAAATTGCCGAAAATTTCTCACAGGAGTCAGAGACGAATCGCGCACCCTTCCACAGTCAGTGTTAGACTGTTTTTCCGGCTGATTTATTCGTGTTGTGTTGGCAACAATTAGAAAAGTTACCGCAGGATGTGCGCACAACAGAACCAACTCCGGCGGAGTCTTTCTACTTGGCTCTTCCTGTTCTGGGCCGTTGCGCTGTGCGTTTTAATTTGACGAAAGACTGATGACATCTCATTAATATTCATTGCCGCTGCAAGGCGCTGGGATTTGCGGCCATATATCCTGTTTATGCCTGACTTTATTCATGGCGGCGCCAAATAGTTGTAGTTGTTGTTGTCCTTTTTAGCCTCGCACTTTAGGTGGTTGCCCTGCGTTGGAATGTAGATGAGTCCTGATTCTAATGAGCTGTTAAATGTTTTTGGTTGGCATAGGGAAAGGGTTAGACTCTTGGGCAACTAATTGGTTTGGACAGGATATAGATCGGAGAATATCAGTGATTAAGATACTGAGGACTGTTTTGTGGGACCTGGAAGCCAAGCAGCCTTAAGATTTGAAGGTTAAGAGATATTTAGGGAATAAGGTTCAGTTTGATGTGCTTATACATATAATCTGCTTAGCTATCCAGATATTTAGCTGCATCAGCTGATTATGGACCTGGACACCTTTAGTCTCCTCTAATTGCTTTAAGTAATTGTCCTTTTACAAGCCCTAGCTAATGCCAGTATTACTGCCTGATATTACAGCATCCTCACACCCAATACTTATCATGTTCCAAGCGCCGTCATCATCATTAAGCCGACCCAATCTTTCGCATACATATACATACGATATATATGTTCTCGTATATTTAGCATATTTAAAATGTAACCGTAATCCAGTTTTGTTTAGCAGTTTATGGTCCGGCCCGTGCGCCCATAAGTATTTCAAATTAATGAGGACACTTCAAAATAATTATGAAGCACATGCCGCCAACGTTTCGAAATGGGGCGTCAAATGCGAGGACAATGCCAGGATCCTGCATTTATCTCAGGCAACAAACGGTGTGTGTACTTACCGTTGGCACTTTTAAGATGCTGCCGTGACATATTTATGAAGTTCAATTATCATAAAATGCAAATGAAATCGTCATGCCCGAAAACGTCAACCTCAAGCAGAGACCACCCTGCCCCTGCCCCTGCCCCAGTCGCAACCCCCAACCCAAAGGCCCAATAAAACAAAACAAGTGGCAGGGCCTAAGAGACACCTCTCTACCCGGCGCTCTCGATCCACCCGGGGCTGAGACATGGCCAAAATTAAGCAATTTACTTGCGATATCCGCCAGCGACGCGCCCGCTCACCCCTTGACCTCTTTTGGAGGCTCAGACCCGCAGATGCTCTAACTGGGCCGGGAGACAGCTTCTATAGAGACGGAGACATCAGTGTCAGACTTCTGTTTGGTGCGGTGTGGTGAATTTTATCTGTCGACTGGCGCTATTAAAAGAAATTACGCTCAAAACTAAATTGCGGGCCAGCACAAAAGGTGAGCGGCACTACGACCACGGTGCCCAGAAGCAGGAGCAGGAGCCGGAGCAGGAGAAGGACTCGGAGCTGGAACGGGCTGGGGGCCCTCACCATTGAAATGAGAAACGATTATGTTGGGCCCGAGCCAGCCGGAGCATAAAGAAACGCCGAAGAACAACAGCAGAACTTTTTAACTTGTTTGCGTGTTGCTATTTACAAGTCCTGTGGGACAAGAGCCCTGCTCCAGCTCCTTCTCTGGCCCCCCCCTAGTCCTTTGCAGACCTGGAGTTTGGAACCAGGTAGCTTCAATGCCGCATTGCTGATGTTTGCGTTTTTCGCGCTGTTTCTTTGTTTTGGTTTTTGGGTATTTTCGGTTTGGCATTTGTCCCTGTCTCGTCCGTGTCCTTGTTCTCATCTCTCACTTGTCGCCTTTTTGTTTGGTTTCTCAAGTTGGCGTAATATGTTTCCGTTAGTTTCCGCTCGTCTTCCTAGTGGGCCAAGTGGGTGAGGTGGTGTCCTGGCTCGCTGCCCCGTTATGGTAATTTAGTGGCGCAATTTTGCGGAAATTGATGCTGTTGCTCAAAGCGCTGGACGGGCGGGCAGTGATGGTCCTGGCCAAGCTAGGACCAAGGACTGTGAGCTGCCAATGGGTTCTCTAATTTTCATCCTGCGGCATGCTTTTTAATATGCATTTAAATGAAGTAGATACATATTGTGTTTATAACCCCGACAAGGTGTTGCCGAACCCTTTATTAGTTGATTGCAGGATACAATGTACGGAATAAGCTTACAATTTTGCACTAATAGCATCTTCAAAGATCTATTAAAAGTATAAATACAAGCATTATTAATGAAATTGTAAGTAATATATATTAAATTGCTCTTACCTTGACTTATACAGCATGTATTTGTAGATTTAAATATCCGTATTCACATCGCAGTAAGAAGAATAAATAATCTAATAGGAAAACAATCGATTTAATTGCGACATTCCAGTAGAAATTAATATATTCCTCGATTTCTTGGAGACATTCGTCCAGCTCATTCCAAAGGTATATTGAAAAGAACAAAAATTCTTGGATTATCTTCAGCATAATTGTTGTAAGCACTAACACTAAAGTATCTAAAGGCAGGAAAAGTAAATCTCCCAGATAGGCTAGGATCATAGATAACGTTTGTCTTAATATTGAAATTGATTGCATTAATTTAGACATTCTAAACTTGTGATACTTAATTTGGATATTTTGGTATATGTATATAATTGGAAATACTTTATTATTTTTATAGCTTACTACGTCATCTGTTAGGCTCGTATTAGTAGGCCACACTTTATTTGTTTGTTTTGTTTGGCTTTGTAAATTAATCCCACGATTATTTATGTCGTTGACGTAAATTTTGAAAACGATAGTATAATAAGCCAATCTAAGTTATCGATAATGGTATGTAATTTGGGTAATTTTCCCTTTTTGTGACAATTTTTTTTATATACACAAATGCAAGTAAAAATGTACCGATATGCGTATATCGACACGATAATTGATAATTTTTAGTGAGGGTAAAAATCGAAAACTTACCGGAGCTGCCAGACTTCGATTGTTTAAGTGCTGAAACCGTTCAATTTTAAATAAATTCAAATATAAAAATTACAGTTTAATATAATATATATAAGCATAAATAAATGTACTTGTACATACATATAAATAGATATATGCATATAAAAATATAGTTATTTTATAATATTCATTCCCATGTACGCGATTCCACTTCATTCTGAGTTAATATTCGATAAGAAGTAACTGTGTCATCAAGTTGTTGTGATCATTTGATTGGGAACAACTTTTATCAACATTAATTATAGACCCCATTTGTATAATATCATCTTATGGAAATGGAAAATACATATAAAAACTATTTCTGATTGAGTGACTTATGACTGAAAACATCAAGCTTGCTTGATGCTGACATGTTTTTAATGTAACCCTCTGGCAACGCTTGTCGTAACTTGTTATCGAGCGTCGATAACAATACCATTCTTTCGATACGTCCGCGCACAAATTTGTTTATTTCTTCGGGCGACACTTGTTTTTCAGAAGATGAGTTTAATACACTTGTCTTACAGCTTTTCAAAATTTAAAACGATCGAAAATTTGTAGAATCAAATAAGTCAACATAACCAAAAGGAATACAAGTATGTATATCGAAATTTGGAATAGTGAACTATATAAATAAATGTGTATTTGATAGCTGGATTAATTGACACATTTGCGAGATGTCGTCGACAGTTAAATATATACCAACAACATCTATTAAGGTCGAAATACCCAGCAGTCCGGCGTGCCCAGGGACTCTTAATGCCAGCAGCAATGAGTTCAAGCCTCTTCTGCCCAATAAGCGAGAAGACAAGGTTATGGAGTCTCAAGGCATGGACCTGAGATTTAAGCTTAGAAAAATAAAGAAAGAACCGCTTGAGCAAGTAGATGCTGCACCTGCCAAACGACAATTGCAGTCAGCTGAGCTGGAAGATGGTGAAGTTTCTGCAGGCGACTGCAGCAACGATGAGGGTACGACGCCCGTTTGCCGTTTCTATCAGAGCAATAGCTGCACCTGGGGCAGGAGCTGCCGGTTTAGGCATCCGGGCACCGTGGACATGGGCAACTATGTCATGTTCGAGCGACCGAAACTGCCACTACTGCCCAGGCCCATATTTTGCGGAGTTGCTAATCAAATATTTAACGAGCTGCCGCCACAGCGCATCTGGAAGCAACGCAAACCACGTGCAGAGACGCCAAATTTTGAAAAATCCTTCAGTAGCAATCTGCAAAGCCTCAAGAAGATGATGCAAAAGGCTGGCTATGATGTTGGCCAATCGAATTTGCGGCGCAAAAAGCCATGGATTGAGTACAATGACTTGGACACTGATCCGTACTACTCGCATCGGGACGAAGTACCAGCCGTTTATTCTAAGCAACGCTCGCCACCACTGTCCCTGTGCACTGGCCCCAAAAACTGCTCGACACCATACGAGGGAGCCCATTACATTAAGTCCAAGAGCGGGCCCGAGGAACGGGCCACCAGAAAGGTAACTGTGCGTTACGCAACATCCAGCAGCAGCTCCCCCGACTACACCTCCACTACAGACTCGTCCAGATCTGTGTCCCCGATGTGTTGCGAGAGTCGCCGTGAGTCCTTGCCAGATCTGTCGGCAGCCTTAAATGATCGCAAACGCAGGCGCTGCCCAAGCCCACCGTCAACTTCAAAGCGGCTAAGAGAGTGTTATACGCCACCCAACAGCAGCCCAAAGAGCCGTGTGAAGAATGTTATGAAAGCACCTCGCAAAGGTCGTTTGATCAGCACCAGCTCATCCTCTAGCAGCAAGTCGTCTAGTTACTATTCCAGCACACACTCATCGGAGGTGACATCATCCTCGCAGGAATTCAGTCCCGAACCGAGGAGCAACGCGCGTTCAAGAGCATTCTATAAGAAATCTCCCATAGAGGATCGCAGAGATTATAGGGAACAGACAACTGGTCGCAGTAAACTTGTTTCACGAGAATATTTGAAAGAAAAGCTTAAGAACATTGAGAAAGAAATTGCTAAAAAGCAGAAGCAACTGAAATGAAAGAAATGCCTCATCGTAGATATAGATTATCTTATCGTAAAAGTTTTGAATATCGATATCCAAATTATGTTTAACAGAATACCTATTTAAGAACAATTTTGATTATGTTTATCATTATTTTATGCCTATGTTTATACTTGTGAATCGCTGATAATTATCTGAATATTTTTATCATAATAATACTTTAATTTGCTTTTATTTTAAGAGCAAACAACTTTGGAATCCAGACATTTTTTAACAATATATATATTCTGTCTGTACCGTAAAATATTTTGATCTAAACAAAAATGTATAAACATTAAATACTTGCTTTGAATTTCAGTATATACATTTTTAAGCAATTTATGTTACTTTAAAAAAAGAAGCTTATCATATAAAACAGGTACTACGTCACGGTTATATTGGCTCTGCTGGTAATCTAGATCAAGAATAACTTTTCTATATTGTTTCGGAAATGCCAATAAATTCAATTAAGTCCCAAGTCTAACTCGATTGGTGCCTTTAGGCAATAATTTTGTGCATCCCAGTTAATAAAATCACATTTAGTCTGATAAATAGTGTCGTTCAGCTTAATATTTATATAAATTTTAGGGTTTAAGTTATACAAAACAAATTATAAATGTGTCAACTCAAACGTAGAAAACGAAACAGGATCTAAAATGTGTTGCCGCATAGATTTTGTAGACTGCGCTCTGCCAAAGGGGAACGGGAGTATACATTTCAGCCTTTGGCGGATGCAAATGATCTGCTTGCATCTCGAGGATATGTGTGGAGAATATGCCATTGGCCAGAAATGAAGGTGGAGCCAAGCAAAGACACCGTTGGCCAATACTCATTGTCGTTGCGGGACGCCATGAGACCTAAGGTTGACTGTGATTTCCACTCCGGTACAGACGCGGGGTTAGCCCCCAGCTGGAGAATATTAAAATATATAATAATATAATTAATATACATATTCCTTATATAGGAGAATATAATTCTAATGGATAACTTACCACTTATTTATAACTATGGATTTGATATTTTACTAAATTTCTTATTCAGCACCCATGTTGACGACAGCAAATTTGGAAATGAAATGAATTTAATTTGGTTGCTAAACTTATCTCATAGCACAGAATTCGACTAGAGCAAATTTTAGAAATGGATATAACTCAGCTGTCAAGTGAATGTTGCCAGACCAGTAGACAACCCAGATCTGTTAAAATGTTATGTTTTTACCAACACTGTCATGTTAAAAATCAGTTTGCTTGTCTAATCAGTTTTCAAATTTCTTGCAACTGATTCTCTTCCAATTGGATCAATGGTGTCACTATTTCTAATCAATTCTTTTCCATAAATTTCCATACTATTATGTGCACAGAAGTATTGTATTATATTATATATTATTAAACTTAGTAAGAACTGAATATAAAGTATATTTCCTCTTCTATAGCTGTATGAAATTGCCGCTTATCGAGCTTAGTGTTTGTAAAGACTTATCGACGTGTAGATTTTATAGAAAATCGATTTCTTTTACACATTTTGCAACACTACATCTATCAATGAACTAAACTTGCTCGCTAAACTAGAATATATAAAAACACAGACACAGATTTTCTGGAATCTAAAGTTTTTGAAATTCTCTCCATCCGCTTAATTGTCTGAAGTTTGTGGGATCAGAAATATACACACAAGTAAGTACTATATCTATCTAACTATCTAGTATATGACGGAATCGCGATTGATAAGCGTGTACTTGGGCAAATCCCTGGTCGTGTTAGCAGCCGTGTATCCTTGAGGAGCACAAGCAGCCGCATGCTCGTAAACCTACCAAGGCAACCACAGAATGTGCATATCCCGGCAGTCACACTGATTGCAATAAGTGTGCGCATGTGCATGTGCTTGTGTGGTTTCTGCTAATATCCTTGTTAATATTATTAAACATTATTTATGGATTTGTTTAATTTGTATTTAGTAACGCTTCGCCTGGCAGCACCTTCCCAGCTCGGTACGTGCCTCTGACTCGGATTCGGCAAACTTAAGATCTGCCTGCGGTCGTCTGTCTGCTGCTTCCTTGTTCCAGTTGTTGCACTACTGCCAGCTGGGCCAACTGTCCGCATATCCTTGCCGCTGGCGCTGCTGCTCTTGTTTGCCCATCTCCCCCTTCGGCGTCCGCCTTAACCCGCCGGCAGTGCTTACTGTCGCGTCGCCATCGCCGTTCCCGTTGCCCTGGTGGAACAATTACATGGTTTTGCCTAATGAATTTATCTGCTCATCAGCATCTCCACTGTTGCATGGCCCTCTCCCTGGCGCGTGTTCAGTGTGTGTGTGTGTGTGTGTGCGTGTGTGTGGAGCCTTGGTATTGGTTACTTGGGGGAGTCACAGTAAATTTTATGTAGATTTCCTAACACAAATTATGTTCATTTGCCGGCGTTGCATGTTGTTATATCCAGGCACCAGCAGCAGCTTTGCCCTTCCCCCTTATGTGAGTGAGAACTTTATGAAAAACCCGTTGTATCTAGTCCTTTTCCTTAGCTTTCCCAACCAGCTGTTTCCGCTGAGAATGAGTAGCCATAACTTCCAGAGATGGAAATAAACTGGCTAGAATACATATTGTACATATGTATAAAAGACTTCAAAACTTTACTTAAAATACTTTAGAAATATTTACCTTAAGATTCATGATAGGTTCTAAAAGGAGTTACATCAAGTTTCTTTAAGTATTATATTATATTATTATTATATATTTATGTACATAAATATAATTCTTTTCTTACATGAATTGAGACATAAAAATGATTTATTTTTATATTGAAATGAAAAAAATTTAATAACTGAAATTTAAAGTGTCTTTCCAGCTTTGTTCGATAGTTGTAGGGCAGACAAGTGTCATCTCTATTTTGGGGAGAAATTCACATACTGTTTGGACACAAGATTCATCCCTAACAGCAATACAAACAGTACCAAAATTTGATTGGGGAGCAACATTTTATTAGCATCTTAATCGTGATTTGTGGCCAGTTCTGTTTCCTAGGGCAACAAATAAATTTATAGATTAAGTTTTCATATGCAGATAATTAATACGAGGCTAGTTTTCATAGATACCCTTCCAGAGGGTAATTAGTACAGTGCAGCCAACGAGTTTGAACAATTTCGCAATTTTTAAGTCAAATCTGGCTACTTTTAGAAAGTTCAAAATGGCAAACTATCAATTTTTGCAGCTGCCTAAAAATGTGGGTATTTCTCAATAATATATCGGCTATTTTTAGCTAAATAAATTGAGAAGAATGTTTTGAATGAAATTAAATTAGATATAATAGATATCTTATCGTACTCCTTTTTCCTTTTCCTTTTTCAGCTGTTTCTAAGAATAACATCATATTACCTTTGTCGACTTCGTAAATTGCAGCGACAATAATAAATTCAAAATAAGAGTGTGACCATAGACTCTGCTGCACTGTTATAGGTTATACCTAGTCGCAGTATTATTGGCAATTGAAGCAGTTTCGTCCCGTTCCAAAATTAACCCTAACAATGGCTGGTGAAAAGGAGAAACTGATCGGCCTTTCCAAGCTCTTCAATGGCAGAACCATAAGCGGCCGTGCCAATGTGGCCAAGGCTACCTACGCAGTCATGGGCGTGCTGATCGCCTACCAACTACTGAAGCCGAAGAAGAAGTAGGACGCGTTCCCAAAGTGAGCAGTCCTGGATCGCAAGAATTGGCTGCAATTGCAGGATAGCAGCCTTGTATATATTATGTATGTGTAATGCAAGTTCTAAAAGGAATAAACTCTTTAAGAATGTAAATGTTATATATTTATTAATTAATTACTTAATTTCACATACCATTAATATATATACAAATGGTATGTTGGGCTGGCCCAATGTCAAAAGCTCCAAAAGTTCTGCACTGATTGAGCTCAAATTATGACACAATATACAGTTCGCTTCTAGGACTTTACTAATCGATTTTTCGCATCAATAATATACCGGCAACCGCGAGAAAAAATTACATTAATAATGTCAAACATACTGTAGACTTGTATAAGGAAATATATAAATAATATTAATTTAGATTGAGAACGACGGGCCTTTGGAAAATCTACCCCACGGGCGAAAAACTGTTGTATGAAACTTGAAAAATGTACTCCTAGCCGTCACCACGGACGGGAATAGTCTTAAGATCAAATGTAGGAGAAATGGTTTTTTGTTAGATCAGTTCATAACTTCTTCAGACTGTATACAAAAAATTATAAGGCACTGGAGAGAAAATAGTGACAAGTTATTTTTGTATATTTATTACTTTCTTATCCATGCGACCACAATGTGCCACATGTGGCGTAGTACAACTTGTATTTCATATTTGTGTATAGATAAGTATACTACTATACTCATAATTTGTTTAGCATAAGTAGCTAAGTCGATCTGGACATGTTTTAAAATCAATTTTGTGTAGCTAAATTCATTTCATTTCTTCACTGATAGTTGACGAATTTTATGGATTGATATTAAATTAATGTTGTTCCCCAATTTTAACAAAATTATGGTATTTTTAGTTATTTTTAATCACCTATTTATTTTCACCGATAGTCGGACTGGAACCAATCCAAATTTCAAACTATCTCAAATTTGATACAGGGATATATTGGTAATTAAACTTACATAAAGTTTACATCTTATTCTTCATCATTGCTGCTGTCTAAACGATCATTTATTTGCAGAATGGCATCATTCAGGTAATGGTACATCACGATCAGCGCTATAATCAGCAACTGTAGAAATTGTAGCTGCAACAAAAATATGTATATTAAAAAAATTTGTGTTAATGGGATAATAATTATATGAAATAATGGACTAAACCTGCATTGAGGGTATACAAGATGATTCATTGGCTATTTATCTTAAGTTTGGCATTAAGAAACTTAACTCTTTAACTTAACAATCTGTTTATTTTAACTAAGAAATTACATACATCTCATCAAACGAAGATGAACAAAGCACATAAGTTTGGGTTTGAGCAGACACCGTTATCATTAAAGGTTATATTATAAAATTACATAGTAAAGATTATAATATAATTATAAGGATTTTCTTCAATAATAATGATGAATTTTTTTCAACAATTATTGAAGATAATCCAAAAAAATCAAATTATTTAAATCATGGCATAAAAGTAAATTGTTTGGAAGGGATATTAATGTAATTCTTTTTCTTGTATGTATATTTTAATCCATTGATTTTTAGATGTAAAAATAATAAAAATTATCATTATTTACGGTCCCGTCTTTTAAGCTTTTTTATAAACAATCTATATTATATATATATTATTATATTATATATATATAATATAGTATATATTATATATATTCTGGCAAAAATAAAAAATATACATAAAATATATTCCATATTTTTGCAATATTCTCTCTTAATATGAAGTTGGAATGCTTTAAAATGCTTCATAGCATATCATTTTAGGAATTGGACTCAACTTAAATGTCTATATCTATCTTCTTTTGTAAATATATATATAAGTACATATTTATATCTGTATCCTTGCACCCACCAGTAAAAAGTTAGCCACATCAAAGCGCCACAGCGAGTTAAACTTGAATTGGAAAGTAGTCGACAAAATGGAGCGCATGTCCTTGACAACGTTGCGCAATCGCTTGGACAGCGCATCCCTCTGCTTCAGCACAGAGCTCAGTCTGTTTAGGAACTGGACGCGCTAGAAGAGAAGTTATGTGAGGACCTCAAGCCATTCATATCAAAAGGAAACGCACCTGTTGCTCCAGGGAAGTCTGGGCCAGCAGTAAACAGGCATAGTCACAGGCTATGCAGGCATAGATGGCGGCATTGCTGGCATAGAAGATGCGTCTCTTGCGGTCTCCGAAGAGGACATGCCAGGTGCTGCTGTAGTAGACATAGGCGTAGATGCCAAAGAGCAGACAGTTGCCATTGACGCCCAGCAGCAGCAGCAGGGAGCGCTGCAAGGACTCAAAGAAGGCGCCAAAACGCGTGGCAAGCAGCTCCAGCTGCTGGCACTGGCTCAGCAAGCTGTCCATATTGGTGGACGTGGCAGCCACTGCAACGGATGTGGCTGCCACCAGCTCCAGTTCGGTTTTCATTTTATTGGCGCTCAGCAGCTCGTCCACCTCCGTGTCCAGCTGCCGCAAGCGGTCTCGGGTGAGCCAGGCAAAGATGCAGTAGAATCGCAGGGCGCTGGCGAGTATCAGATGTGGCAGGAACAGCGCAAAGCCTATCATGATATCCTGTAGAGGCGGCAGCTTAAACTCCATCTCGTAGCCAATGTACAGGCCAAAGCAGAGAAACACCACGAACGTGGAGAACAGCAATCCATAGGCAATGAGCTCATCCTTGAGGCAACCTCGTTTAGATGAGCTCCTCATTGGCAGTGCCTCTGTCAGCGCATTTGCCACGCCTACAGCACGCACAGAGGCGTATATAGCATAGCTGAACACCTTGATGCTAAACAGGAGCTGCATGCGAGTCAATCCTGACAGAAAGGGCGACACATCCTGCAGCGTCTTGAGCAGTGCCGAGGGCTGAAAGTGTTGGGCAAAGCAGCCGGCATAGATACAGGCCAGCACAAAGGTGTTGAGCACACCTGGCAGAGAGACTCGATAGCGTTGCAACTTGGTGTCGAACCAGTGCATCTGGTAGCCAGCCAGAATGAGAAGTATGTTTGAGGAGCGCACCACCCGGATGTTATTCATATTTACACGCTCTCCGTAATAACTAAACCGGCGAATAGCGAATCTATGACTAACCCGGTCAAACCGAGCCATCAATTTCTGAGACCCTATCTGTGCATCGAATTGGAAAAAATACAAAAATACTACAACGCAGCACAAGTGAACCGTGTCAAAGTTCGAATTGGGCACATGAATTCAGACTTGTTTATCATATTTATAATTTGGGCATATTTTGTACTGTGGAAACTCTAGTTAGGTTTGACCGCGGTGCTTATCCATATGAAAAATTATTATAATTATTGACTTTAGCCTAAATTCACAACTACCTCTGAATTCCGCCCAATTTCTAATATAAAACTAGTTAAAAATCAGGCATTATTATTATTTATTTAAGTATGTCTGAAGGGTACATAGCTATTATAGATCACAGCACATTGCCCCAACTATAATAGTTAATAGTGTTGGAAGAGCATAAGTCCAAGCTTCTCATTTTTATACCCTTGCGGGGGCTATTACAATATTGTCACGAAATGTATAACGCATTGAAGGAGACGTTGCCAACCCTATAAAGAATATATATTCTTGATCAGCATCAATAGCTGAGTCAATATTGCGATGTTCGTCTGTTTCTAAGCGAACTAGTTTCTCAGTTTTAGAGCTAACGTGATGAAACTTGCTAGAGATCCTTATTTTTGTTTCTAGAGTTTCTAGAGAGTTAAGACAATCTGACCAAATTTGGTCGAAATCTATCGCTATATCAAACTTTTTGATTATACAAATATTTCATGCAAGCTAAATTCATTTAATTCTTGAGAATCGCAAGAAGGGCGATCTGTCTCTTTCTCTCTCACCCTTTGTCTCTCTCTCTCTCTTGTTCTCTCGCTGTCTCACTCTCTCTCTCTCACTCTTACTCTCTCTCTCTCACACACACACACACACACACACACACACACACTAAAGTAGACCTCCAAAATAAGCTATTGCTATTCACAAAGTATACCTCCAAAATGATAAATTGTAGTGGGGTCCCTTTAATTCTTGAGAATCGCAGAGGAGGGCGCTCAAAATTATAAAACTGTTTTGTATGAAAATCTTTGTTGTTTATAAAGATATCCTCACCAAACTCATCCAAACCGAGTCTCTAAAGAGTTTATACAATCTGACTAAATTTGATCAAAATCGGGTCACTATATTATATAGCTGCCATAGGAACGATAGGGTGAAAAATGCAATCCGATCAAATTTGGTCAAAATCGAGCCACTATATCGCTATTTTTACTTTTTGTTTATGCAAATATTTCATACAACCTAAGTGAGAGTTTTATTATACTTCAAATAGTTTCCTATAATTTCATCAATATCGGACCACATCAGACAAATATTAAGTTTTGTATAAAAATTAGTTCCTGCTAGCTTCGGCACGCCGTAGATAGCCGATCTTTCTTGTTTTATTTCATTAACTTATCCTCAACAAATCAGATTACCAATATATCTTATACAAGCTGACAAAGTTTAGTGGGAATCGCACCACTATATCTTATAGCTTCCATAGGAACAATCAGTAGAAAACAAGTAATATAAAAAGCTTTATTGATTTTCAACCAAACTCAGCATTTGTGAGTTTTGTTATACCTTTTATAGTTTGCTTTGATAAAACCAAAGTCAGATGACTATATCATATAGCTGCTCTAGGAATTAAAAGTCGAAACCAGCTGCTAGCCCAAAGAAATCTGTTCTATTTTATTTTATAGAAATTGAGGTTTTAATTGTTGACTTTGTTCACCGACTTTATGACTGTAGTAATGTTCTCATTTCTGTTATGTTTAAATATTTACCAGCAATAAAAATCGTTAATTAAATGTACCACAATCTAAGTATTCAATAGCAAATAGAAATGATCCAATGACGATTACTTAACTGAAGATACCAAAAGATGTAAGTAGCCGACGTGCTAGAATTGGCTTCCACCAACTTGCGGCTATATTTGCTAACGGAGTCAACAGGTTAAGCGAATGCCTAATGAAAAGTCATAAAGTTTTGGTAAGAATAAAAACAATAGAATCAACGGCAGCTCAAAGACTCACCGACTTACCGAAAGGGGGAGGGCAAGTTTCTCACATATTCCTAATTAGAATGTGGATCCATGTCGTGTGCGGCATTTCTCAACTTCAAACGCGTGCTGGGTGTGTTGGGGGGTGGGTGGCTAGTGAAACCAAACAAGCGGCTAATGGATATAGAACACGCTTCCATGGGTCTGTCAACACCAGATAGCGACAGAGTCGGGCCTTTGGAACCAGCTCCCGGTACAAAGATGTCGCCGTGCAGGGGATGCGAAGTGTCAACATGGAAATTAGAAACAATTAAAAGGCAACGCCGACGCGACGTCAACGTATTCAAATATTTGCTAGTTGTGTAAAATCTTAGAAACTGCGTCAGAATTTCCTTTGTGTTTTTCCTCGTGCAATGTTTAAGAAGCTGTCTTCCAGCAATAGCAAACAAAACTTGGCTCGAAACAAGTGAAGAGTCAAGACAAAGGCATAATTATGCATTTCTAGCTCTTTGATAAAGATCATTTATGCGTTTACGAATTTCGACTTTAATACAAAAACTTAAACGAAACTAACTAACCAAGGAAACTAAATTAATATTATATGGAATTGTTTGCTTAACACTTTAAGTTTAAACTAGTAAACTATCGATAGTATCGTTTGAGTTCATGAAGAACTTATGGGCTATTATTGAATAATGAACAACAATGGGACTTCGAATATTTATGGCATTTTATGTACATGAATAGTGAGACATAAGAAAGATATGAATAATTGAACAGAGGGTATTATAATTTTGTCTCGAAATGTGTAATGGACAGAAGGAGACGTTTCCGACCCAACAAAGTATATATATATTCTGAATCAGCATGAATAGCCGAGTCGATATAGCGATGTCCGTCTGTCCGTCTGTTTCTATGCGAACTAGTCTCTCAGTTTTAAAGGTATCGTAATGAAACTAGGCACAGATCCTTCTGTTTGCTGTAGGCAGTACATATGTGGGAACCGAACGGATCGGACCACTATAACATATAGCTGCCATAGGAATGATCGGTCGACAACAATGTTTTCGTATGAGAAACTTTTTTGTTTATAAAGGTATCCTTACCAAACTTTCCCAAACAGAGTCTCTAGAGAGTTTATACAATCTGACCAAATTTGGTCAAAATCGGACCACTATATCGCCACATAAACTTTTTGTTTATACAAATATTCCATCCAAACTAAATTGATTTCTGCTAGGGTATATAGCTATATGGCACTTCGAAGGTAGCCGTTCTTTCTTTACATTTAAGTCTTGAAAATCGCCAAAAAGGCCCATCAACTGGAGATCTCCAAAATGGTTACTTGTAGTGGACTCCCTTTAATTCTTGAGAATCGCAGAGAAGGGCTTTCTGTCTCATTCTGTCTCTCTCTCGTTTTCTCTCTGTCTCTCTCCCTCTCTCTCACTCTCTGTCTCTTTCTCACATTCTCTCTCTCTCACTCTCGCTCTCTCTCTCTCACGCTCTCTCTCTCTCTCACACACACACACACTAAAGCGGGCCTCCAAAATAAGCTATTGCTATTCACAAAGTATACCTCCAAAATGATAAATTGTAGTGGGGTCCCTTGAATTCTTGAGAATCGCAGAGAAGGGCGATCGAATTTAGAAAACTATGTTTTGTATGAAAAACTTTGTTGTTAATAAAGATATCCTCACCAAACTTACCCGAACTAAGTCTTTTGATAGTTTATACAATCTGACTAAATTTGATCAAAATCGGGTCACTATATCATATAGCTGCCATAGGAACGATCGGG
>JBAMCL010000725.1:0-80991 GCA_037075165.1 Hirtodrosophila histrioides | reverse complement strand
AGCAAAATCCAAAAGTTGAATTCTCAACACATATTTTGCATGATCCCTATATTCATGCATGATACGCAAATTTCTCCAAAATTTTCATGCTTCCATAACTTTGTCAAAATCGAACCGATTATCGTGATAAGGTCTTTGTTGTCATGGTTGGACTTAAACAGAAATCAAAAATTGAATTCTCGACATATTTTGCGTGAGACTAGATTTATCTACGCATGAAACGCTAATTTACCCAAAGCTTTCACCTTATTGCGAAATCCAAAGATAAATTCTCGACATATTTTGCGTGATCCTCTATTCATGCATGACACGCAAATTGCTCAAAAATGTTCATGCTTCCATAACTTTGTCAAAACCGAACCGATTTTCGTGCTAAGGTCTTTGTTGTCATGGTTGGACTTATAGCGAAATCCAAAATTGAATTCTCGACATATTTTGCGTGACCCTATTTTCATGCATGAAACGCTAATTTACCCAAAGCTTTCACCTTATAGCGAATATCCAAAGTTGAATTCTCGACATATTTTGCGTGATCCTATATTCATGCATGATACGCAAATTTCTCCAATATTTTCATGCTTCCATAACTTTGTCAAAACCGAACCGATTTTCGTGCTAAGGTCTTTGTTGTCATGGTTGGACTACCCCCTTATCTATATGTCCGCCACAATCACAAAAATAAAAATAAATTACACCCCCACGAAAAATACCACCACAACAACACAAACTAAAAAAAAAAAAAATTTAGTACCGCCCACCATGGGCTCGACATATGTTGTCCGTGACCCCCCACTACTTTCTACTGCACGCCTTGAAACGCTAATTTCCCCAAAGCTATCGACCTATCGAGTATGCAAGTAAGTGCTCCCAAGAAAATATGGGTACGTTGAATGGTCTCATGAACATTCCCCCCCCCCCCCCCCCCCCTCTCCCCATTACCCTCTCCCATATAATTATCCCCCTTTCCAATTACAACAACTTATAAATAAAAAATTTATTTATACTCCCCCTTCCTCCCCTCCCTCCTCCCAACTCTCCTCCCTATTTATATTCCCCTTCTTCTTTCGTTGTATGAGATCGCCTTCTGTATGACTTTATATTCTTTGATGATACGCAAATTTCTCCAAAATTTTCATGCTTCCATAACTTTGTCAAAACAGAAACGATTTTCGTGCTAAGGTCTTTGTTGTCATGGTTGGACTTATAGCGAAATCAAAAATTGAATTCTCGACATATTTTGCGTGATCCTATATTCATGCATGAAACGCTAATTTACCCAAAGCTTTCACCTCATAGCAAAATCCAAAGTTGAATTCTCGACATATTTTGCGTGATCCTATATTCATGCGTAATACGCAAATTTCTCCAATATTTTCATGCTTCCATAAGTTTGTCAAAACCGAACCGATTTTCGTGCATAAAAACTTTGTTGTCATGGTTGGACTTATACAGAAATCCAAAATTGAATTCTCGACATATTTTGCGTGACCCTATTTTCATGCATGAAACGCTAATTTACCCAAAGCTTTCACCTTATACCAATATCCAAAGTTGAATTCTCGACATAATTTGCGTGATCCTATATTCATACATGATACGCAAATTTCTCCAAAATTTTCATGCTTCCATAACTTTGTCAAAATCGAACCGATTTTCGTGCATAAAGTCTTTGTTGTCATGGTTGGACTTATACCGAAATCCAAAATTGAATTCTCGACATATTTTGCGTGACCCTATTTTCATGCATGAAACGCTAATTTACCCAAAGCTTTCACCTTATAGCAATATCCAAAGTTGAATTCTCGACATATTTTGCGTGATCCTATATTCATGCATGATACGCAAATTTCTCCAAAATTTTCATGCTTCCATAACTTTGTCAAAATCGAACCGATTTTCGTGCATAAAGTCTTTGTTGTCATGGTTGGACTTATACCGAAATCCAAAATTGAATTCTCGACATATTTTGCGTGACCCTATTTTCATGCATGAAACGCTAATTTACCCAAAGCTTTCACCTAATAGCAAAATCCAAAATTGAATTGTCGACATATTTTGCGTGACCCTATATTCATGTATGAAACGCTAATTTACCCAAAGCTTTCACCTCATAGCAAAATCCAAAGTTGAATTCTCGACATATTTTGCATGATCCTATATTCATGCATGATACGCAAATTTCTCCAAAATTTTCATGCTTCCATAACTTTGTCAAAATCGAACCGATTTTCGTGCATAAAGTCTTTGTTGTCATGGTTGGACTTATACCGAAATCCAAAATTGAATTCTCGACATATTTTGCGTGACCCTATTTTCATGCATGAAACGCTAATTTACCCAAAGCTTTCACCTTATAGCAATATCCAAAGTTGAATTCTCGACATATTTTGCGTGATCCTATATTCATGCATGATACGCAAATTTCTCCAAAATTTTCATGCTTCCATAACTTTGTCAAAATCGAACCGATTTTCGTGCATAAAGTCTTTGTTGTCATGGTTGGACTTATACCGAAATCCAAAATTGAATTCTCGACATATTTTGCGTGACCCTATTTTCATGCATGAAACGCTAATTTACCCAAAGCTTTCACCTTATAGCAATATCCAAAGTTGAATTCTCGACATATTTTGCGTGATCCTATATTCCTGCATGATACGCAAATTTCTCCAAAATGTTCATGCTTCCATAAGTTTGTCAAAACCGAACCGATTTTAGTGCTTAGGTCTTTGTTGTCATGGTTGGACTTATAGCGAAATCCAAAATTGAATTTTCGACATATTTTGAGTGACCCTATTTTCATGCATGAAACGCTAATTTACCCAAAGCTTTCACCTAATAGCAAAATCCAAAATTGAATTGTCGACATATTTTGCGTGACCCTATATTCATGTATGAAACGCTAATTTACCCAAAGCTTTCACCTCATAGCAAAATCCAAAGTTGAATTCTCGACATATTTTGCATGATCCTATATTCATGCATGATACGCAAATTTCTCCAAAATTTTCATGCTTCCATAACTTTGTCAAAATCGAACCGATTATCGTGATAAGGTCTTTGTTGTCATGGTTGGACTTATACAGAAATCCAAAATTGAATTCTCGACATATTTTGCGTGATATAGATTTATGCATGAAACGCTAATTTACCCAAAGCTATCACCTTATAGCAATATCCAAAGTTGAATTCTCAACATATTTTGCGTGATCCCTATATTCATGCATGATACGCAAATTTCTCCAAAATTTTCATGCTTCCATAAGTTTGTCAAAATCGAACCGATTTTCGTGCTAAGGTCTTTGTTGTCATGGTTGGACTTAAACCGAAATCCAAAATTGAATTCTCGACATATTTTGCGTGAGACTATATTCATGCATGAAACGCTAATTTACCCAAAGCTTTCACCTTATTGCGAAATCCAAAGATAAATTCTCGACATATTTTGCGTGATCCTATATTCATGCATGACACGCAAATTGCTCAAAAATGTTCATGCTTCCATAACTTTGTCAAAACCGAACCGATTATCGTGCTAAGGTCTTTGTTGTCATAGTTGGACTTACAGCGAAATCCAAAATTGAATTCTCGACATATTTTGCGTGACCCTATTTTCATGCATGAAACGCTAATTTACCCAAAGCTTTCACCTTATAGCAATATCCAAAGTTGAATTCTCGACATACTTTGCGTGATCCTATATTCATGCATGATACGCAAATTTCTCCAATATTTTCATGCTTCCATAACTTTGTCAAAACCGAACCGATGTTTGTGCTAAGGTCTTTGTTGTCATGGTTGGACTAAAATAAAAAACCTTTGTCTATCCATTCATATGTTTATCTATCTGTCCGCTTCTATCAATCACAAATAATAAAAATAAATTAAATACAGCAATCCGAACAGTTGAAAAATAATACCAATTAACAAAAAAAACAAAACATTATAGAAAAATAAAAAAAATTTATGTTAGCCAGCTGCCACCAGTTGGGCTTGAACACAGGTCGTCCACCGTGACAACGCGCCGCACCACATCCCACTGCACTACTGCCTTGAAAAACTCTCGCTGGCTAACGACATATACGAGTATTTAAGTAAGTGCTCACCAAGCAAAATATGGGTACGTTGAAATGGGTCCCCTCATAGAACATTTTTCGTTGTATGAGATGCGCCTTCTGTATGACTTTATATTCTTTGATGATACGCAAATTTCTCCAAAATTTTCATGCTTCCATAACTTTGTCAAAACCGAACCGATTTTCGTGCTAAGGTCTTTGTTGTCATGGTTGGACTTATAGCGAAATCAAAAATTGAATTCTCGACATATTTTGCGTGATCCTATATTCATGCATGAAACGCTAATTTACCCAAAGCTTTCACCTCATAGCAAAATCCAAAGTTGAATTCTCGACATATTTTGCGTGATCCTATATTCATGCGTAATACGCAAATTTCTCCAATATTTTCATGCTTCCATAAGTTTGTCAAAACCGAACCGATTTTCGTGCATAAAAACTTTGTTGTCATGGTTGGACTTATACAGAAATAAAAAATTGAATTCTCGACATATTTTGCGTGACCCTATTTTCATGCATGAAACGCTAATTTACCCAAAGCTTTCACCTTATACCAATATCCAAAGTTGAATTCTCAACATATTTTGCGTGATCCCTATATTCATGCATGATACGCAAATTTCTCCAAAATTTTCATGCTTCCATAAGTTTGTCAAAATCGAACCGATTTTCGTGCTAAGGTCTTTGTTGTCATGGTTGGACTTAAACCGAAATCCAAAATTGAATTCTCGACATATTTTGCGTGACACTATATTCATGCATGAAACGCTAATTTACCCAAAGCTTTCACCTTATTGCGAAATCCAAAGATAAATTCTCGACATATTTTTTTCGTGATCCTATATTCATGCATGACACGCAAATTGCTCAAAAATGTTCATTCTTCCATAACTTTGTCAAAACCGAACCGATTTTCGTGCTAAGGTCTTTGTTGTCATGGTTGGACTTATAGCGAAATCCAAAATTGAATTCTCGACATATTTTGCGTGACCCTATTTTCATGCATGAAACGCTAATTTACCCAAAGCTTTCACCTTATAGCAATATCCAAAGTTGAATTCTCGACATATTTTGCGTGATCCTATATTCATGCATGATACGCAAATTTCTCCAATATTTTCATGCTTCCATAACTTTGTCAAAACCGAACCGATTTTTGTGCTAAGGTCATTGTTGTCATGGTTGGACTTATAGCGAAATCAAAAATTGAATTCTCGACATATTTTGCGTGACCATATATATATTCATGCATGAACCGCTAATTTACCCAAAGCTTTCACCTTATAGCAAAATCCAAAGTTGAATTCTCGACATATTTTGTGTGATCCTATATTCATGCATGATATGCAAATTTCTCCAAAATTTTCATGCTTCCATAAGTTTGTCAAAACCGAACCGATTTTCGTGCTTAGGTCTTTGTTGTCATGGTTGGACTTAAACCGAAATCCAAAATTGAATTTTCGACATTTGTTGCGTGACACTATTTTCATGCATGAAACGCTAATTTACCCAAAGCTTTCACCTAATAGCAAAATCCAAAATTGAATTGTCGACATATTTTGCGTTACCCTATATTCATGCATGAAACGCTAATTTACCCAAAGCTTTCACCTCATAGCAAAATCCAAAGTTGAATTCTCGACATATTTTGCATGATCCTATATTCATGCATGATACGCAAATTTCTCCAAAATTTTCATGCTTCCATAACTTTGTCAAAATCGAACCGATTATCGTGATAAGGTCTTTGTTGTCATGGTTGGACTTATACAGAAATCCAAAATTGAATTCTCGACATATTTTGCGTGATATAGATTTATGCATGAAACGCTAATTTACCCAAAGCTATCACCTTATAGCAATATCCAAAGTTGAATTCTCAACATATTTTGCGTGATCCCTATATTCATGCATGATACGCAAATTTCTCCAAAATTTTCATGCTTCCATAAGTTTGTCAAAATCGAACCGATTTTCGTGCTAAGGTCTTTGTTGTCATGGTTGGACTTAAACCGAAATCCAAAATTGAATTCTCGACATATTTTGCGTGACACTATATTCATGCATGAAACACTAATTTACCCAAAGCTTTCACCTTATTGCGAAATCCAAAGATAACTTTGTCAAAATCGAACCGATTATCGTGATAAGGTCTTTGTTGTCATGGTTGGACTTATACAGAAATCCAAAATTGAATTCTCGACATATTTTGCGTGATATAGATTTATGCATGAAACGCTAATTTACCCAAAGCTATCACCTTATAGCAATATCCAAAGTTGAATTCTCAACATATTTTGCGTGATCCCTATATTCATGCATGATACGCAAATTTCTCCAAAATTTTCATGCTTCCATAAGTTTGTCAAAATCGAACCGATTTTCGTGCTAAGGTCTTTGTTGTCATGGTTGGACTTATAGCGAAATCCAAAATTGAATTCTCGACATATTTTGCGTGACCCTATATTCATGCATGAAACGGTAATTTACCCAAAGCTTTCATCTTATAGCAAAATCCAAAGTTGAATTCTCGAGATATTTTGCGTGATCCTATATTCATGCATGATACGCAAATTTCTCCAAAATTTTCATGCTTCCATAACTTTGTCAAAGCCGAACCGATTTTCGTGCTAAGGTCTTTGTTGTCATGGTTGGACTTATAGCGAAATCCAAAATTGAATTCTCGACATATTTTGCGTGACCCTATATTCATGCATGAAACGGTAATTTACCCAAAGCTTTGATCTTATAGCAAAATCCAAAGTTGAATTCTCGAGATATTTTGCGTTATCCTATATTCATGCATGATACGCAAATTTCTCCAAAATTTCCATGCTTCCATAACTTTGACAAAACCGAACCGATTTTCGTGCTAAGGTCTTTGTTGTCATGGTTGGACTTATAGCGAAATCAAAAATGGAATTCTCGACATATTTTGCGTGATCCTATATTCATGCATGATACGCAAATTTCTCCAAAATTTTCATGCTTCCATAAGTTTGTCAAAACCGAACCGATTTTTGTGCTAAGGTCTTTGTTGTCATGGTTGGACTTATAGCGAAATCCAAAATTGAATTCTCGACATATTTTGCGTGACCCTATTTTCATGCATGAAACGCTAATTTACCCAAAGCTTTCACCTTATAGCAATATCCAAAGTTGAATTCTCGACATATTTTGCGTGATCCTATATTCATGCATGATACGCAAATTTATCCAAAATTTCCATGCTTCCATAACTTTGTCAAAACCGAACCGATTTTCGTGCTATGGTCTTTGTTGTCATGGTTGGACTTATAGCGAAATCAAAAATTGAATTCTCGACATATTTTGCGTGATCCCTATATTCATGCATGATACGCAAATTTCTCCAAAATTTTCATGCTTCCATAACTTTGTTAAAGCCGAACTGATTTTCGTGCATAAAGACTTTGTTGCCATGGTTGGACTTATACAGAAATCAAAAATTGAATTCTCGACATATTTTGCGTGATCCTATTTTCATGCATGAAACGCTAATTTACCCAAAGCTTTTACCTTATAGCAATATCCAAAGTTGAATTCTCGACATATTTTGCGTGATCCTATATTCATGCATGATACGCAAATTTCTCCAAAATTTTCATGCCTCCATAACTTTGTCAAAACCGATCCGATTTTCCTGGTAAAGTCTTTGTTGTCATGGTTGGACTTATACCGAAATCCAAAATTGAATTCTCGACATATTTTGCGTGACCCTATATTCATGCATGAAACGCTAATTTACCCAAAGCTTTCACCTTATAGCAATATCCAAAGTTGAATTCTCGACATATTTTGCGTGATCCCTATATTCATGCATGATACGCAAATTTCTCCAAAATTTTCATGCTTCCATAACTATGTCAAAACCGAACCGATTTTCGTGCTATGGTCTTTGTTGTCATGGTTGGACTTATAGCGAAATCAAAAATGGAATTCTCGACATATTTTGCGTGACCCTATATTCATGCATGAAACGCTAATTTACCCAAAGCTTTCACCGCATAGCAATATCCAAAGTTGAATTCTCGACATATTTTGCGTGATCCTATATTCATGCATGATACGCAAATTTCTCCAAAATTTCCATGCTTCCATAACTTTGACAAAACCGAACCGATTTTCGTGCTAAGGTCTTTGTTGTCATGGTTGGACTTATAGCGAAATCAAATATTGAATTCTCAACATATTTTGCGTGACCCTATATTCATGCATGAAACGCCAATTTACCCAAAGCTTTCATCTTATAGCAAAATCCAAAGTTGAATTCTCGACATATTTTGCGTGATCCTATATTCATGCATGATACGCAAATTTCTCCAAAATTTTCATGCTTCCATAACTTTGTCAAAGCCGAACCGATTTTCGTGCTAAGGTCTTTGTTGTCATGGTTGGACTTATAGCGAAATCCAAAATTGAATTCTCGACATATTTTGCGTGACCCTATATTCATGCATGAAACGGTAATTTACCCAAAGCTTTCATCTTATAGCAAAATCCAAAGTTGAATTCTCGAGATATTTTGCGTTATCCTATATTCATGCATGATACGCAAATTTCTCCAAAATTTCCATGCTTCCATAACTTTGACAAAACCGAACCGATTTTCGTGCTAAGGTCTTTGTTGTCATGGTTGGACTTATAGCGAAATCAAAAATGGAATTCTCGACATATTTTGCGTGATTCCAATATTCATGCATGATACGCAAATTTCTCCAAAGTTTTCATGCTTCCATAACTTTGTCAAAACCGAACCGATTTTTGTGCTAAGGTCTTTGTTGTCATGGTTGGACTTATAGCGAAATCCAAAATTGAATTCTCGACATATTTTGCGTGACCCTATATTCATGCATGAAACGCTAATTTACCCAAAGCTTTCACCTTATAGCAATATCCAAAGTTGAATTCTCGACATATTTTGCGTGATCCCTATATTCATGCATGATACGCAAATTTCTCCAAAATTTTCATGCTTCCATAACTTTGTCAAAACCGAACCGATTTTCGTGCTAAGGTCATTGTTGTCATGGTTGGACTTATAGCGAAATCCAAAATTGAATTCTCGACATATTTTGCGTGACCCTATTTTCATGCATGAAACGCTAATTTACCCAAAGCTTTCACCTTATAGCAATATCCAAAGTTGAATTCTCGACATATTTTGCGTGATCCTATATTCATGCATGATACGCAAATTTCTCCAAAATTTTCATGCCTCCATAACTTTGTCAAAACCGATCCGATTTTCCTGGTAAAGTCTTTGTTGTCATGGTTGGACTTATAGCGAAATCCAAAATTGAATTCTCGACATATTTTGCGTGACCCTATATTCATGCATGAAACGCTAATTTACCCAAAGGTTTCACCTTATAGCAATATCCAAAGTTGAATTCTCGACATATTTTGCGTGATCCCTATATTCGTGCATGATACGCAAATTTCTCCAAAATTTTCATGCTTCCATAACTTTGTCAAAGCCCAACCGATTTTCGTGCTAAGGTCTTTGTTGTCATGGTTGGACTTATACCGAAATCAAAAATTGGATTCTCGACATATTTTGCGTGATCCTATATTCATGCATGAAACGCTAATTTACCCAAAGCTTTCACCGCATAGCAATATCCAAAGTTGAATTCTCGACATATTTTGCGTGATCCTATATTCATACAAGATACGCAAATTTCTCCAAAATTTCCATGCTTCCATAACTTTGACAAAACCGAACCGATTTTCGTGCTAAGGTCTTTGTTGTCATGGTTGGACTTATACCGAAATCAAAAATTGAATTCTCGACATATTTTGCGTGATCCCTATATTCATGCATGATACGCAAATTTCTCCAATATTTTCATGCTTCCATAAGCTTGTCAAAACCGATCCGATTTTCGTGCTTAGGTCTTTGTTGTCATGGTTGGACTTATAGCGAAATCCAAAATTGAATTCTCGACATATTTTGCGTGACCCTATTTTCATTCATGAAACGCTAATTTACCCAAAGCTTTCACCTTATAGCAATATCCAAAGTTGAATTCTCGACATATTTTGCGTGATCCTATATTCATGCATGATACGCAAATTTCTCCAAAATTTCCATGCTTCCATAACTTTGTCAAAACCGAACCGATTTTCGTGCTATGGTCTTTGTTGTCATGGTTGGACTTATAGCGAAATCAAAAATTGAATTCTCGACATATTTTGCGTGATCCCTATATTCATGCATGAAACGCTAATTTACCCAAAGCTTTCATCTTATAGCAAAATCCAAAGTTGAATTCTCGACATATTTTGCGTGATCCTATATTCATGCATGATACGCAAACTTCTCCAAAATTTTCATGCTTCCATAACTTTGTCAAAGCCGAACTGATTTTCGTGCTAAGGTCTTTGTTGCCATGGTTGGACTTATACCGAAATCAAAAATTCAATTCTCGACATATTTTGCGTGACCCTATATTCATGCATGAAACGCTAATTTACCCAAAGCTTTCACCTTATAGCAATATCCAAAGTTGAATTCTCGAGATATTTTGCGTGATCCTATATTCATGCATGATACGCAAATTTACCCAAAGCTTTCACCTTATAGCAATATCCAAAGTTGAATTCTCGACATATTTTGCGTGATCCCTATATTCATGCATGATACGCAAATTTCTCAAAAATTTTCATGCTTCCATAACTTTGTCAAAGCCGAACCGATTTTCGTGCTAAGGTCTTTGTTGCCATGGTTGGACTTATACCGAAATCAAAAATTCAATTCTCGACATATTTTGCGTGACCCTATATTCATGCATGAAACGCTAATTTACCTAAAGCTTTCACCTTATAGCAATATCCAAAGTTGAATTCTCGAGATATTTTGCGTGATCCTATATTCATGCATGATACGCAAATTTACCCAAAGCTTTCATCTTATAGCGAAATTAAAAATTGAATTCTCGGCAAATTTTGCGTGATCCTATATTCATGCATGATACGCAAATTTCTCCAAAATTTTCATGCTTCCATAACTTTGGCAAAATCGAACCGATTTTCGTGCATAAAGTCTTTGTTGTCATGGTTGGACTTATAGCGAAATCCAAAATTGAATTCTCGACATATTTTGCGTGACCCTATATTCATGCATGAAACGCTAATTTACCCAAAGCTTTCACCTTATAACAAAATCCAAAGTTGAATTCTCGACATATTTTGCGTGATCCTATATTCATGCATGATACGCAAATTTCTCCAAAATTTTCATGCTTCCATAACTTTGTCAAAACCGATCCGATTTTCCTGGTAAGGTCATTGTTGTCATGGTTGGACTTATAGCGAAATCCAAAATTGAATTCTCGACATATTTTGCGTGACCCTATTTTCATGCATGAAACGCTAATTTACCCAAAGCTTTCACCTTATAGCAATATCCAAAGTTGAATTCTCGACATATTTTGCGTGATCCTATATTCATGCATGATACGCAAATTTCTCCAAAATTTTCATGCCTCCATAACTTTGTCAAAACCGATCCGATTTTCCTGGTAAAGTCTTTGTTGTCATGGTTGGACTTATAGCGAAATCCAAAATTGAATTCTCGACATATTTTGCGTGACCCTATATTCATGCATGAAACGCTAATTTACCCAAAGGTTTCACCTTATAGCAATATCCAAAGTTGAATTCTCGACATATTTTGCGTGATCCCTATATTCGTGCATGATACGCAAATTTCTCCAAAATTTTCATGCTTCCATAACTTTGTCAAAGCCCAACCGATTTTCGTGCTAAGGTCTTTGTTGTCATGGTTGGACTTATACCGAAATCAAAAATTGGATTCTCGACATATTTTGCGTGATCCTATATTCATGCATGAAACGCTAATTTACCCAAAGCTTTCACCGCATAGCAATATCCAAAGTTGAATTCTCGACATATTTTGCGTGATCCTATATTCATACAAGATACGCAAATTTCTCCAAAATTTCCATGCTTCCATAACTTTGACAAAACCGAACCGATTTTCGTGCTAAGGTCTTTGTTGTCATGGTTGGACTTATACCGAAATCAAAAATTGAATTCTCGACATATTTTGCGTGATCCCTATATTCATGCATGATACGCAAATTTCTCCAATATTTTCATGCTTCCATAAGCTTGTCAAAACCGATCCGATTTTCGTGCTTAGGTCTTTGTTGTCATGGTTGGACTTATAGCGAAATCCAAAATTGAATTCTCGACATATTTTGCGTGACCCTATTTTCATTCATGAAACGCTAATTTACCCAAAGCTTTCACCTTATAGCAATATCCAAAGTTGAATTCTCGACATATTTTGCGTGATCCTATATTCATGCATGATACGCAAATTTCTCCAAAATTTCCATGCTTCCATAACTTTGTCAAAACCGAACCGATTTTCGTGCTATGGTCTTTGTTGTCATGGTTGGACTTATAGCGAAATCAAAAATTGAATTCTCGACATATTTTGCGTGATCCCTATATTCATGCATGAAACGCTAATTTACCCAAAGCTTTCATCTTATAGCAAAATCCAAAGTTGAATTCTCGACATATTTTGCGTGATCCTATATTCATGCATGATACGCAAACTTCTCCAAAATTTTCATGCTTCCATAACTTTGTCAAAGCCGAACTGATTTTCGTGCTAAGGTCTTTGTTGCCATGGTTGGACTTATACCGAAATCAAAAATTCAATTCTCGACATATTTTGCGTGACCCTATATTCATGCATGAAACGCTAATTTACCCAAAGCTTTCACCTTATAGCAATATCCAAAGTTGAATTCTCGAGATATTTTGCGTGATCCTATATTCATGCATGATACGCAAATTTACCCAAAGCTTTCACCTTATAGCAATATCCAAAGTTGAATTCTCGACATATTTTGCGTGATCCCTATATTCATGCATGATACGCAAATTTCTCAAAAATTTTCATGCTTCCATAACTTTGTCAAAGCCGAACTGATTTTCGTGCTAAGGTCTTTGTTGCCATGGTTGGACTTATACCGAAATCAAAAATTCAATTCTCGACATATTTTGCGTGACCCTATATTCATGCATGAAACGCTAATTTACCTAAAGCTTTCACCTTATAGCAATATCCAAAGTTGAATTCTCGAGATATTTTGCGTGATCCTATATTCATGCATGATACGCAAATTTACCCAAAGCTTTCATCTTATAGCGAAATTAAAAATTGAATTCTCGGCATATTTTGCGTGATCCTATATTCATGCATGATACGCAAATTTCTCCAAAATTTTCATGCCTCCATAACTTTGGCAAAATCGAACCGATTTTCGTGCATAAAATCTTTGTTGTCATGGTTGGACTTATAGCAAAATCCAAAATTGAATTCTCGACATATTTTGCGTGACCCTATATTCATGCATGAAACGCTAATTTACCCAAAGCTTTCACCTTATAACAAAATCCAAAGTTGAATTCTCGACATATTTTGCGTGATCCTATATTCATGCATGATACGCAAATTTCTCCAAAATTTTCATGCTTCCATAACTTTGTCAAAACCGAACCGATTTTTGTGCTAAGGTCTTTGTTGTCATGGTTGGACTTATAGCGAAATCCAAAATTGAATTCTCGACATATTTTACGTGATCCTATATTCATGCATGAAACGCTGATTTACCCAAAGGTTTCACCTTATAGCAAAATCCAAAGTTGAATTCTCGACATATTTTGCGTGATCCTATATTCATGCATGATACGCAAATTTCTCCAAAATTTTCATGCTTCCATAAGTTTGTCAAAACCGATCCGATTTTCGTGCTTAGGTCTTTGTTGTCAAGGTTGGACTTATAGCGAAATCAAAAATTGAATTCTCGACATATTTTGCGTGATCCTATATTCATGCATGAAACGCTAATTTACCCAAAGCTTTCACCTTATAACAAAATCCAAAGTTGAATTCTCGACATATTTTGCGTGATCCTATATTTATGCATGATACGCAAATTTGTCCAAAATTTTCATGCTTCCATAAGTTTGTCAAAACCGAACCGATTTTCGTGCTAAGGTCTTTGTTGTCATGGTTGGACTTAAATAAAAATCAAAAATTGAATTCTCGACATATTTTGCGTGACCCTATATTTATGCATGAAACGCTAATTTACCCAAAGCTTTCACCTTATAGCGAAATCCCATGTTAAATTCTCGACATGTTCTGCGTGATCCCTATATTCATGCATGATACGCAAATTTCTCCAAAATTTTCATGCTTCCATAACTTTGTCAAAATCGAACCGATTTTCTTGCATAAAGACTTTAATGCCGTGGTTGGACTTATACAGAAATCCAAAATTGAATTCTCGACATATTTTGCGTGACCCTATTTTCATTCATGAAACGCTAATTTACCCAAAGCTTTCACCTTATAGCAATATCCAAAGTTGAATTCTCGAGATATTTTGCGTTATCCTATATTCATGCATGATACGCAAATTTCTCCAAAATTTCCATGCTTCCATAACTTTGACAAAACCGAACCGATTTTCGTGCTAAGGTCTTTGTTGTCATGGTTGGACTTATAGCGAAATCAAAAATGGAATTCTCGACATATTTTGCGTGATTCCAATATTCATGCATGATACGCAAATTTCTCCAAAATTTTCATGCTTCCATAACTTTGTCAAAACCGAACCGATTTTTGTGCTAAGGTCTTTGTTGTCATGGTTGGACTTATAGCGAAATCCAAAATTGAATTCTCGACATATTTTGCGTGACCCTATATTCATGCATGAAACGCTAATTTACCCAAAGCTTTCACCTTATAGCAATATCCAAAGTTGAATTCTCGACATATTTTGCGTGATCCCTATATTCATGCATGATACGCAAATTTCTCCAAAATTTTCATGCTTCCATAACTTTGTCAAAACCGAACCGATTTTCGTGCTAAGGTCATTGTTGTCATGGTTGGACTTATAGCGAAATCCAAAATTGAATTCTCGACATATTTTGCGTGACCCTATTTTCATGCATGAAACGCTAATTTACCCAAAGCTTTCACCTTATAGCAATATCCAAAGTTGAATTCTCGACATATTTTGCGTGATCCTATATTCATGCATGATACGCAAATTTCTCCAAAATTTTCATGCCTCCATAACTTTGTCAAAACCGATCCGATTTTCCTGGTAAAGTCTTTGTTGTCATGGTTGGACTTATAGCGAAATCCAAAATTGAATTCTCGACATATTTTGCGTGACCCTATATTCATGCATGAAACGCTAATTTACCCAAAGGTTTCACCTTATAGCAATATCCAAAGTTGAATTCTCGACATATTTTGCGTGATCCCTATATTCGTGCATGATACGCAAATTTCTCCAAAATTTTCATGCTTCCATAACTTTGTCAAAGCCCAACCGATTTTCGTGCTAAGGTCTTTGTTGTCATGGTTGGACTTATACCGAAATCAAAAATTGGATTCTCGACATATTTTGCGTGATCCTATATTCATGCATGAAACGCTAATTTACCCAAAGCTTTCACCGCATAGCAATATCCAAAGTTGAATTCTCGACATATTTTGCGTGATCCTATATTCATACAAGATACGCAAATTTCTCCAAAATTTCCATGCTTCCATAACTTTGACAAAACCGAACCGATTTTCGTGCTAAGGTCTTTGTTGTCATGGTTGGACTTATACCGAAATCAAAAATTGAATTCTCGACATATTTTGCGTGATCCCTATATTCATGTATGATACGCAAATTTCTCCAATATTTTCATGCTTCCATAAGCTTGTCAAAACCGATCCGATTTTCGTGCTTAGGTCTTTGTTGTCATGGTTGGACTTATAGCGAAATCCAAAATTGAATTCTCGACATATTTTGCGTGACCCTATTTTCATTCATGAAACGCTAATTTACCCAAAGCTTTCACCTTATAGCAATATCCAAAGTTGAATTCTCGACATATTTTGCGTGATCCTATATTCATGCATGATACGCAAATTTCTCCAAAATTTCCATGCTTCCATAACTTTGTCAAAACCGAACCGATTTTCGTGCTATGGTCTTTGTTGTCATGGTTGGACTTATAGCGAAATCAAAAATTGAATTCTCGACATATTTTGCGTGATCCCTATATTCATGCATGAAACGCTAATTTACCCAAAGCTTTCATCTTATAGCAAAATCCAAAGTTGAATTCTCGACATATTTTGCGTGATCCTATATTCATGCATGATACGCAAACTTCTCCAAAATTTTCATGCTTCCATAACTTTGTCAAAACCGAACTGATTTTCGTGCTAAGGTCTTTGTTGCCATGGTTGGACTTATACCGAAATCAAAAATTCAATTCTCGACATATTTTGCGTGACCCTATATTCATGCATGAAACGCTAATTTACCTAAAGCTTTCACCTTATAGCAATATCCAAAGTTGAATTCTCGAGATATTTTGCGTGATCCTATATTCATGCATGATACGCAAATTTACCCAAAGCTTTCATCTTATAGCGAAATTAAAAATTGAATTCTCGGCATATTTTGCGTGATCCTATATTCATGCATGATACGCAAATTTCTCCAAAATTTTCATGCCTCCATAACTTTGGCAAAATCGAACCGATTTTCGGGCATAAAATCTTTGTTGTCATGGTTGGACTTATAGCAAAATCCAAAATTGAATTCTCGACATATTTTGCGTGACCCTATATTCATGCATGAAACGCTAATTTACCCAAAGCTTTCACCTTATAACAAAATCCAAAGTTGAATTCTCGACATATTTTGCGTGATCCTATATTCATGCATGATACGCAAATTTCTCCAAAATTTTCATGCTTCCATAACTTTGTCAAAACCGAACCGATTTTTGTGCTAAGGTCTTTGTTGTCATGGTTGGACTTATAGCGAAATCCAAAATTGAATTCTCGACATATTTTACGTGATCCTATATTCATGCATGAAACGCTGATTTACCCAAAGGTTTCACCTTATAGCAAAATCCAAAGTTGAATTCTCGACATATTTTGCGTGATCCTATATTCATGCATGATACGCAAATTTCTCCAAAATTTTCATGCTTCCATAAGTTTGTCAAAACCGATCCGATTTTCGTGCTTAGGTCTTTGTTGTCAAGGTTGGACTTATAGCGAAATCAAAAATTGAATTCTCGACATATTTTGCGTGATCCTATATTCATGCATGAAACGCTAATTTACCCAAAGCTTTCACCTTATAACAAAATCCAAAGTTGAATTCTCGACATATTTTGCGTGATCCTATATTTATGCATGATACGCAAATTTGTCCAAAATTTTCATGCTTCCATAAGTTTGTCAAAACCGAACCGATTTTCGTGCTAAGGTCTTTGTTGTCATGGTTGGACTTAAATAAAAATCAAAAATTGAATTCTCGACATATTTTGCGTGACCCTATATTTATGCATGAAACGCTAATTTACCCAAAGCTTTCACCTTATAGCGAAATCCCATGTTAAATTCTCGACATGTTCTGCGTGATCCCTATATTCATGCATGATACGCAAATTTCTCCAAAATTTTCATGCTTCCATAACTTTGTCAAAATCGAACCGATTTTCGTGCATAAAGACTTTGTTGCCGTGGTTGGACTTATACAGAAATCCAAAATTGAATTCTCGACATATTTTGCGTGACCCTATTTTCATTCATGAAACGCTAATTTACCCAAAGCTTTCACCTTATAGCAATATCCAAAGTTGAATTCTCGACATATTTTGCGTGATCCTATATTCATGCATGATACGCAAATTTCTCCAAAATTTTCATGCTTCCATAACTTTGTCAAAATCGAACCGATTTTCGTGCTAAGGTCTTTGTTGTCATGGTTGGACTTATAGCGAAATCAAAAATTGAATTCTCGACATATTTTGCGTGACCCTATTTTCATGCATGAAACGCTAATTTACCCAAAGCTTTCACCTTATAGCAATATCCAAAGTTGAATTCTCGACATATTTTGCGTGATCCTATATTCATGCATGATACTCAAATTTCTCCAAAATTTCCATGCTTCCATAACTTTGACAAAACCGAACCGATTTTCGTGCTAAGGTCTTTGTTGTCATGGTTGGACTTATAGCGAAATCAAAAATTGAATTCTCGACATATTTTGCGTGATCCCTATATTCATGCATGATACGCAAATTTCTCCAAAATTTTCATGCTTCCATAACTTTGTCAAAATCGAACCGATTTTCGTGCATAAAGACTTTGTTGCCATGGTTGGACTTATACCGAAATCCAAAATTGAATTCTCGACATATTTTGTGTGACCCTATATTCATGCATGAAACGCTAATTTACCCAAAGCTTTCACCTTATAGCAATATCCAAAGTTGAATTCTCGACATATTTTGCGTGATCCTATAATCATGCATGATACGCAAATTTTTCCAAAATTTTCATGCTTCCATAAGTTTTACAAAACCGAACCGATTTCCGAGCTAAGGTCTTTGTTGTCATGGTTGGACTTATAGCGAAATCCGAAATTGAATTCTCGATATATTTTGTGTGACCCTATATTCATGCATGAAACGCTAGTTTACCCAAAGCTTTCACCTTATAGCAATATCCAAAGTTGAATTCTCGACATATTTTGCGTGATCCTATATTCATGCATGATACGCAAATTTCTCCAAAATTTTCATGCCTCCATAACTTTGTCAAAATCGAACCGATTTTCGTGCATAAAATCTTTGTTGTCATGGTTGGACTTATACCGAAATCCAAATTTTAAATCTCGACGTATTTTGCGTGACACTATATTTATGCATGAAACGCTAATTTACCCAAAGCTTTCACCTTATAGCGAAATCCGAAGTTAAATTCTCGACATATTTTGCGTGATCCTATATTCATGCATGATACGCAAATTTCTCCAAAATTTCCATGCTTCCATAACTTTGACAAAACCGAACCGATTTTCGTGCTAAGGTCTTTGTTGTCATGGTTGGACTTATAGCGAAATCAAAAATTGAATTCTCGACATATTTTGCGTGATCCCTATATTCATGCATGATTCGCAAATTTCTCCAAAATTTTCATGCTTCCATAACTTTGTCAAAATCGAACCGATTTTCGTGCATAAAGTCTTTGTTGCCATGGTTGGACTTATACCGAAATCCAAAATTGAATTCTCGATATATTTTGTGTGACCCTATATTCATGCATGAAACGCTAATTTACTCAAAGCTTTCACCTTATAACAATATCCAAAGTTGAATTCTCGACATATTTTGCGTGATCCCTATATTCATGCATGATTCGCAAATTTCTCCAAAATTTTCATGCTTCCATAACTTTGTCAAAATCGAACCGATTTTCGTGCATAAAATCTTTGTTGTCATGGTTGGACTTATACCGAAATCCAAAATTGAATTCTCGACATATTTTGCGTAACACTATATTCATGCATGAAACGCTAATTTACCCAAAGCTTTCACCTTATAGCAAAATCCAAAGTTAAATTCTCGACATATTTTGCGTGATCCTATATTCATGCATGATACGCAAATTTCTCCAAAATTTTCATGCTTCCATAAGTTTGTCAAAACCGAACCGATTTTCGTGCTAAGGTCTTTGTTGTCATGGTTGGACTTATATAAAAATCAAAAATTGAATTCTCGACATATTTTGCGTGACCCTATATTCATGCATGAAACGCTAATTTACCCAAAGCTTTCACCTTATAGCAAAATCCAAAGTTGAATTCTCGACATATTTTGCGTGATCCTATATTCATGCATGATACGCAAATTTACCCAAAGCTTTCATCTTATAGCGAAATTAAAAATTGAATTCTCGGCAAATTTTGCGTGATCCTATATTCATGCATGATACGCAAATTTCTCCAAAATTTTCATGCCTCCATAACTTTGGCAAAATCGAACCGATTTTCGTGCATAAAATCTTTGTTGTCATGGTTGGACTTATAGCAAAATCCAAAATTGAATTCTCGACATATTTTGCGTGACCCTATATTCATGCATGAAACGCTAATTTACCCAAAGCTTTCACCTTATAACAAAATCCAAAGTTGAATTCTCGACATATTTTGCGTGATCCTATATTCATGCATGATACGCAAATTTCTCCAAAATTTTCATGCTTCCATAACTTTGTCAAAACCGAACCGATTTTCGTGCTAAGGTCTTTGTTGTCATGGTTGGACTTATAGCGAAATCCAAAATTGAATTCTCGACATATTTTACGTGATCCTATATTCATGCATGAAACGCTAATTTACCCAAAGGTTTCACCTTATAGCAAAATCCAAAGTTGAATTCTCGACATATTTTGCGTGATCCTATATTCATGCATGATACGCAAATTTCTCCAAAATTTTCATGCTTCCATAAGTTTGTCAAAACCGATCCGATTTTCGTGCTTAGGTCTTTGTTGTCATGGTTGGACTTATAGCGAAATCAAAAATTGAATTCTCGACATATTTTGCGTGATCCTATATTCATGCATGAAACGCTAATTTACCCAAAGCTTTCACCTTATAACAAAATCCAAAGTTGAATTCTCGACATATTTTGCGTGATCCTATATTTATGCATGATACGCAAATTTCTCCAAAATTTTCATGCTTCCATAAGTTTGTCAAAACCGAACCGATTTTCGTGCTAAGGTCTTTGTTGTCATGGTTGGACTTATAGCGAAATCAAAAATTGAATTCTCGACATATTTTGCGTGACCCTATATTTATGCATGAAACGCTAATTTACCCAAAGCTTTCACCTTATAGCGAAATCCCAAGTTAAATTCTCGACATGTTCTGCGTGATCCCTATATTCATGCATGATACGCAAATTTCTCCAAAATTTTCATGCTTCCATAACTTTGTCAAAATCGAACCGATTTTCGTGCATAAAGTCTTTGTTGCCATGGTTGGACTTATACAGAAATCCAAAATTGAATTCTCGACATATTTTGCGTGACCCTATTTTCATTCATGAAACGCTAATTTACCCAAAGCTTTCACCTTATAGCAATATCCAAAGTTGAATTCTCGACATATTTTGCGTGATCCTATATTCATGCATGATACGCAAATTTCTCCAAAATTTTCATGCCTCCATAACTTTGTCAAAATCGAACCGATTTTCGTGCATAAAATCTTTGTTGTCATGGTTGGACTTATAGCGAAATCCAAAATTGAATTCTCGACATATTTTGCGTGACACTATATTCATGCATGAAACGCTAATTTACCCAAAGCTTTCACCTTATAGCAAAATCCAAAGTTGAATTCTCGACATATTTTGCGTGATCCTATATTCATGCATGATACGCAAATTTCTCCAAAATTTCCATGCTTCCATAACTTTGACAAAACCGAACCGATTTTCGTGCTAAGGTCTTTGTTGTCATGGTTGGACTTATAGCGAAATCAAAAATTGAATTCTCGACATATTTTGCGTGATCCCTATATTCATGCATGATTCGCAAATTTCTCCAAAATTTTCATGCTTCCATAACTTTGTCAAAATCGAACCGATTTTCGTGCATAAAGACTTTGTTGCCATGGTTGGACTTATACCGAAATCCAAAATTGAATTCTCGATATATTTTGTGTGACCCTATATTCATGCATGAAACGCTAATTTACCCAAAGCTTTCACCTTATAACAATATCCAAAGTTGAATTCTCGACATATTTTGCGTGATCCCTATATTCATGCATGATACGCAAATTTCTCAAAAATTAAGTAATTTCTCCAAAATTTTCATGCCTCCATAACTTTGTCAAAATCGAACCGATTTTCGTGCATAAAATCTTTGTTGTCATGGTTGGACTTATACCGAAATCCAAAATTGAATTCTCGACATATTTTGCGTGACACTATATTTATGCATGAAACGCTAATTTACCCAAAGCTTTCACCTTATAGCAAAATCCGAAGTTGAATTCTCGACATATTTTGCGTGATCCTATATTCATGCATGATACGCAAATTTCTCCAAAATTTTCATGCTTCCATAACTTTGTCAAAATCGAACCGATTTTCGTGCTAAAGTCTTTGTTGTCATGGTTGGACTTATAGCAAAATCCAAAATTGAATTCTCGACATATTTTGCGTGACCCTATATTCATGCATGAAACGCTAATTTACCCAAAGCTTTCACCTTATAGTAATATCCAAAGTTGAATTCTCGACATATTTTGCGTGATCCTATATTCATGCATGATACGCAAATTTCTCCAAAATTTTCATGCTTCCATAACTTTGTCAAAACCGAACCGATTTTCGTGCAAAGGTCTTTGTTGTCATGGTTGGACTTATAGCGAAATCAAAAATTGAATTCTCGACATATTTTGCGTGACCCTATATTCATGCATGAAACGCTAATTTACCCAAAGCTTTCACCTTATAGCAATATCCAAAGTTGAATTCTCGACATATTTTGCGTGATCCTATATTCATGCATGTTACGCAAATTTCTCCAAAATTTTCATGCCTCCATAACTTTGTCAAAACCGAACCGATTTTCGTGCTAACGTCTTTGTTGTCATGGTTGGACTTATAGCGAAATCAAAAATTGAATTCTCGACATATTTTGTGTGACCCTATATTCATGCATGAAACGCTAATTTACCCAAAGCTTTCACCTTATAGCAATATCCAAAGTTGAATTCTCGACATAATTTGCGTGATCCTATATTCATACATGATACGCAAATTTCTCCAAAATTTTCATGCTTCCATAACTTTGTCAAAGCCGAACCGATTTTCGTGCTAAGGTCTTTGTTGTCATGGTTGGACTTATAGCGAAATTCAAAATTGAATTCTCGACATATTTTGCGTGACCCTATATTCATGCATGAAAAACTTTACCAAAGCTTTCACCTTATAGCAAAATCCAAAGTTGAATTCTCGACATATTTTGCGTGATCCATATATTCATGCATGATACGCAAATTTCTCCAAAATTTCCATGCTTCCATAACTTTGACAAAACCGATCCGATTTTCGTGCTAAGGTCTTTGTTGTCATGGTTGGACTTATAGCGAAATCAAAAATTGAATTCTCGACATATTTTGCGTGACCCTATATTCATGCATGAAACGCTAATTTACCCAAAGCTTTCACCTTATAGCAATATCCAAAGTTGAATTCTCGACATATTTTGCGTGATCCTATATTCATACATGATACGCAAATTTCTCCAATATTTTCATGCTTCCATAACTTTGTCAAAGCCGAACCGATTTTCGTGCTAAGGTCTTTGTTGTCTTGGTTGGATTTATAGCGAAATCAAAAATTGAATTCTCGACATATTTTGCGTGATCCTATAATCATGCATGATACGCAAATTTTTCCAAAATTTTCATGCTTCCATAAGTTTGACAAAACCGAACCGATTTCCGAGCTAAGGTCTTTGTTGTCATGGTTGGACTTATAGCGAAATCCGAAATTGAATTCTCGATATATTTTGTGTGACCCTATAATCATGCATGAAACGCTAGTTTACCCAAAGCTTTCACCTTATAGCAATATCCAAAGTTGAATTCTCGACATATTTTGCGTGATCCTATATTCATGCATGATACGCAAATTTCTCCAAAATTTTCATGCTTCCATAAGTTTGTCAAAACCGATCCGATTTTCGTGCTTAGGTCTTTGTTGTCAAGATTGGACTTATAGCGAAATCAAAAATTGAATTCTCGACATATTTTGCGTGATCCTATATTCATGCATGAAACGCTAATTTACCCAAAGCTTTCACCTTATAACAAAATCCAAAGTTGAATTCTCGACATATTTTGCTTGATCCTATATTCATGCATGATACGCAAATGTCTCCAAAATTTTCATGCTTCCATAACTTTGTCAAAACCGAACCGATTTTCGTGCAAATGTCTTTGTTGTCATGGTTGAACTTATACCGAAATCAAATATTGAATTCTCGACATATTTTGCGTGATCCTATATTCATGCATGATACGCAAATGTCTCCAAAATTTTCATGCTTCCATAACTTTGTCAAAGCCGAACCGATTTTCGTGCTAAGGACTTTGTTGTCATAATTGGACTTATACCGAAATCAAAAATTGAATTCTCGACATATTTTGCGTGATCCCTATATTCATGCATAATACGCAAATTTCTCCAAAATTTTCATGCTTCCATAACTTTGACAAAACCGAACCGATTTTTGTGCTAAGGTCTTTGTTGTCATGGTTGGACTTATACCGAAATCAAAAATTGAATTCTCGACATATATTGCGTGACCCTATATTCATGCATGAAACGCTAATTTACCCAAAGCTTTCACCTTATAGCAAAATCCAAAGTTGAATTCTCGACATATTTTGCGTGATCCTATATTCATGCATGATACGCAAATTTCTCCAATATTTTCATGCTTCCATAAGTTTGTCAAAACCGAACCGATTTTCGTGCTAAGGTCTTTGTTGCCATGGTTGGACTTATACAGAAATCCAAAATTGAATTCTCGACATATTTTGCGTGACCCTATTTTCATTCATGAAACGCTAATTTACCCAAAGCTTTCACCTTATAGCAATATCCAAAGTTGAATTCTCGACATATTTTGCGTGATCCTATATTCATGCATGATACGCAAATTTCTCCAAAATTTTCATGCTTCCATAACTTTGTCAAAATCGAAGCGATTTTCGTGCTAAGGTCTTTGTTGTCATGGTTGGACTTATAGCGAAATCAAAAATTGAATTCTCGACATATTTTGCGTGACCCTATTTTCATGCATGAAACGCTAATTTACCCAAAGCTTTCACCTTATAGCAATATCCAAAGTTGAATTCTCGACATATTTTGCGTGATCCTATATTCATGCATGATACGCAAATTTCTCCAAAATTTCCATGCTTCCATAACTTTGACAAAACCGAACCGATTTTCGTGCTAAGGTCTTTGTTGTCATGGTTGGACTTATAGCGAAATCAAAAATTGAATTCTCGACATATTTTGCGTGATCCCTATATTCATGCATGATACGCAAATTTCTCCAAAATTTTCATGCTTCCATAACTTTGTCAAAATCGAACCGATTTTCGTGCATAAAGACTTTGTTGCCATGGTTCGACTTATACCGAAATCCAAAATTGAATTCTCGACATATTTTGTGTGACCCTATATTCATGCATGAAACGCTAATTTACCCAAAGCTTTCACCTAATAACAATATCCAAAGTTGAATTCTCGACATATTTTGCGTGATCCTATAATCATGCATGATACGCAAATTTTTCCAAAATTTTCATGCTTCCATAAGTTTTACAAAACCGAACCGATTTCCGAGCTAAGGTCTTTGTTGTCATGGTTGGACTTATAGCGAAATCCGAAATTGAATTCTCGATATATTTTGTGTGACCCTATAATCATGCATGAAACGCTAGTTTACCCAAAGCTTTCTCCTTATAGCAATATCCAAAGTTGAATTCTCGACATATTTTGCGTGATCCCTATATTCATGCATGATACGCAAATTTCTCAAAAATTTTCATGCGTCCATAAGTTTGTCAAAACCGAACCGATTTTCGTGCTTAGGTCTTTGTTGTCATGATTGGACTTATAGCGAAATCAAAAATTGAATTCTCGACATATTTTGCGTGATCCTATATTCATGCATGAAACGCTAATTTACCCAAAGATTTCACCTTATAGCAATATCCAAAGTTGAATTCTCGACATATTTTGCGTGATCCCTATATTCATGCATGATACGCAAATTTCTCCAAAATTTTCATGCTTCCATAAGTTTGTCAAAACCGAACCGATTTTCGTGCTTAGGTCCTTGTTGTCATGGTTGGACTTATAGCGAAATCAAAAATTTGCGTGATCCTATATTCATGCACGAAACGCTAATTTACCCAAAGCTTTCACCTTATAGCAATATCCAAAGTTGAATTCTCGACATATTTTGCGTGATCCCTATATTCATGCATGATACGCAAATTTCTCCAAAATTTTCATTCTTCCATAAGTTTGTCAAAACCGAACCGATTTTCGTGCTTAGGTCTTTGTTGTCATGGTTGGACTTATAGCGAAATCAAAAATAGAATTCTCGACATATTTTGCGTGATCCTATATTCATGCATGAAACGCTAATTTACCCAAAGCTTTCACCTTATAGCAATATCCAAAGTTGAATTCTCGACATATTTTGCGTGATCCCTATATTCATGCATGATATGCAAATTTCTCAAAAATTTTCATGCTTCCATAACTTTGTCAAAACCGAACCGATGTTTGTGCTAAGGTCTTTGTTGTCATGGTTGGAGTTATACCGAAATCCAAAATAGAATTCTCGACATATTTTGCGTGACCCTATATTAATGCATGAAGCGCTAATTTACCCAAAGCTTTCACCTTATAGCAATATCCAAAGTTGAATTCTCGACATATTTTGCGTGATCCCTATATTCATGCATGATACGCAAATTTCTCCAAAATTTTCATGCTTCCATAACTTTGTCAAAATCGAACCGATTTTCGTGCATAAAGTCTTTGTTGTCATGGTTGGACTTATACCGAAATCCAAAATTGAATTCTCGACATATTTTGCGTGATCCTATATTCATGCATGATACGCAAATTTCTCCAAAATTTCCATGCTTCCATAACTTTGACAAAACCGATCCGATTTTCGTGCTAAGGTCTTTGTTGTCATGGTTGGACTTATAGCGAAATCAAAAATTGAATTCTCGACATATTTTGCGTGAGCCTATATTCATGCATGAAACGCTAATTTACCCAAAGCTTTCACCTTATAGCAATATCCAAAGTTGAATTCTCGACATATTTTGCGTGATCCCTATATTCATGCATGATACGCAAATTTCTCAAAAATTTTCATGCTTCCATAAGTTTGTCAAAACCGAACCGATTTTCGTGCTTAGGTCTTTGTTGTCATGATTGGACTTATAGCGAAATCAAAAATTGAATTCTCGACATATTTTGCGTGATCCTATATTCATGCATGAAACGCTAATTTACCCAAAGCTTTCACCTTATAGCAATATCCAAAGTTGAATTCTCGACATATTTTGCGTGATCCCTATATTCATGCATGATACGCAAATTTCTCCAAAATTTTCATGCTTCCATAAGTTTGTCAAAACCGAACCGATTTTCGTGCTAAGGTCTTTGTTGTCATGGTTGGACTTATACCGAAATCAAAAATTGAATTCTCGACATATTTTGCGTGATCCTATATTCATGCATGAAACGCTAATTTACCCAAAGCTTTCACCTTATAGCAATATCCAAAGTTGAATTCTCGACATATTTTGCGTGATCCCTATATTCATGCATGATACGCAAATTTCTCCAAAATTTTCATTCTTCCATAACTTTGTCAAAACCGAACCGATTTTCGTGCTTAGGTCTTTGTTGTCATGGTTGGACTTATAGCGAAATCAAAAATAGAATTCTCGACATATTTTGCGTGATCCTATATTCATGCATGAAACGCTAATTTACCCAAAGCTTTCACCTTATAACAAAATCCAAAGTTGAATTCTCGACATATTTTGCGTGATCCTATATTCATGCATGATACGCAAATTTCTCCAAAATTTCCATGCTTCCATAACTTTGACAAAACTGAACCGATTTTCGTGCTAAGGTCTTTGTTGTCATGGTTGGACTTATAGCGAAATCCAAAATTGAATTCTCGACATATTTTACGTGACACTATATTCATGCATGAAACGCTAATTTACCCAAAGCTTGCACCTTATAGCAATATCCAAAGTTGAATTCTCGACATAATTTGCGTGATCCTATATTCATACATTATACGCAAATTTCTCCAAAATTTTCATGCTTCCATAATTTTGTCAAAATCGAACCGATTTTCGTGCATAAAGTCTTTGTTGTCACGGTTGGAGTTATACCGAAATCCAAAATAGAATTCTCGACATATTTTGCGTGACCCTATATTCATGCATGAAACGCTAATTTACCCAAAGCTTTCACCTTATAGCAATATCCAAAGTTGAATTCTCGACATATTTTGCGTGATCCCTATATTCATGCATGATACGCAAATTTCTCAAAAATTTTCATGCTTCCATAACTTTGTCAAAACCGAACCGATGTTTGTGCTAAGGTCTTTGTTGTCATGGTTGGACTTATACCGAAATCAAAAATTGAATTCTCGACATATTTTGCGTGACCCTATATTCATGCATGAAACGCTAATTTACCCAAAGCTTTCATCTTATAGCAAAATCCAAAGTTGAATTCTCGACATATTTTGCGTGATCCTATATTCATGCATGATACGCAAATTTCTCAAAAATTTTCATGCTTCCATAAGTTTGTCAAAACCGAACCGATTTTCGTGCTTAGGTCTTTGTTGTCATGGTTGGACTTATAGCGAAATCCAAAATTGAATTCTCGACATATTTTGCGTGATCCTATATTCATGCATGAAACGCTAATTTACCCAAAGCTTTCACCTCATAGCAAAATCCAAAGTTGAATTCTCGACATATTTTGCGTGATCCTATATTCATGCATGATACGCAAATTTCTCCAAAATTTTCATGCTTCCATAACTTTGTCAAAATCGATCCGATTTTCGTGCATAAAATCTTTGTTGTCATGGTTGGACTTATACCGAAATCCAAAATAGAATTCTCGACATATTTTGTGTGACCCTATATTCATGCATGAAACGCTAATTTACCCAAAGCTTTCAACATATGGCAATATCCAAAGTTGAATTCTCGACATATTTTGCGTGATCCCTATATTCATGCATGATACGCAAATTTCTCAAAAATGTTCATGCTTCCATAACTTTGTCAAAACCGAACCGATGTTTGTGCTAAGGTCTTTGTTGTCATGGTTGGACTTATACCGAAATCAAAAATTGAATTCTCGACATATTTTCCGTGACCCTATATTCATGCATGAAACGCTAATTTACCCAAAGCTTTCACCTTATAACAAAATCCAAAGTTGAATTCTCGACATATTTTGCGTGATCCTATATTCATGCATGATACGCAAATTTCTCAAAAATTTTCATGCTTCCATAAGTTTGTCAAAACCGAACCGATTTTCGTGCTTACGTCTTTGTTGTCATGGTTGGACTTATAGCGAAATCAAAAATTGAATTCTCGACATATTTTGCGTGATCCTATATTCATGCATGAAACGCTAATTTACCCAAAGCTTTCACCTTATAGTAATATCCAAAGTTGAATTCTCGACATAATTTGCGTGATCCTATATTCATACATGATACGCAAATTTCTCCAAAATTTTCATGCTTCCATAACTTTGTCAAAATCGAACCGATTTTCGTGCATAAAGTCTTTGTTGTCATGGTTGGAGTTATACCGAAATCCAAAATAGAATTCTCGACATATTTTGCGTGACCCTATATTCATGCATGAAACGCTAATTTACCCAAAGCTTTCACCTTATAGCAATATCCAAAGTTGAATTCTCGACATATTTTGCGTGATCCCTATATTCATGCATGATACGCAAATTTTTCCAAAATTTTCATGCTTCCATAAGTTTGTCAAAACCGAACCGATGTTTGTGCTAAGGTCTTTGTTGTCATGGTTGGACTTATAGCGAAATCCAAAATTGAATTCTCGACATATTTTGTGTGACCCTATATTCATGCACGAAACGCTAATTTACCCAAAGCTTTCACCTTATAGCAATATCCAAAGTTGAATTCTCGAGATATTTTGCGTGATCCCTATATTCATGCATGATACGCAAATTTCTCCAAAATTTTCATGCTTCCATAAGTTTGTCAAAACCGAACCGATTTTCGTGCTTAGGTCTTTGTTATCATGGTTGGACTTATAGCGAAATCAAAAATTGAATTCTCGACATATTTTGCGTGATCCTATATTCATGCATGAAACGATAATTTACCCAAAGCTTTCACCTTATAGCAATATCCAAAGTTGAATTCTCGACATATTTTGCGTGATCCATATATTTATGCATGATACGCAAATTTCTCCAAAATTTTCATGCTTCCATAAGTTTGTCAAAACCGAACCGATTTTAGTGTTTAGGTCTTCGTTGTCATGGTATGACTTATAGCGATATCAAAAATTGAATTCTTGACATATTTTGCGTGACCCTATGCATTCATGCATGACACGCATATTTACCCAAAGCTTTCATCTTATAGCAAAATCCAATGTTGAATTCTCGAGATATTTTGCGTGATCCTATATTCATGCATTATATGCAAATTTCTCTAAAATTTTCATGCTTCCATAACTTTGTCAAAACCGAACCGATTTTCGTTCTTAGGTCTTTGTTGTCATGGTTGGACTTATAGCGAAATCAAAAATGGAATTCTCGACATATTTTGCGTGACCCTATGTTCATGCATGAAACGCTAATTTACCCAAAGCTTTCACCTTATAGCAATATCCAAAGTTGAATTCTCGACATAATTTGAGTGATCCAATATTCATACATGATACGCAAATTTCTCCAAAATTTTCATGCTTCCATAACTTTGTCAAAATCGAACCGATTTTCGTTCATAAAGTCTTTGTTGTCATGGTTGGAGTTATACCGAAATCCAAAATTGAATTCTCGACATATTTTGCGTGACCCTATTTTCATGCATGAAACGCTAATTTACCCAAAGCTTTCACCTTATAGCAATATCCAAAGTTGAATTCTCGACATATTTTGCGTGATCCTATATTCATGCATCATACGCAAATTTCTCCGAAATTTCCATGCTTCCATAACTTTGACAAAACCGATCCGATTTTCGTGCTAAGGTCTTTGTTGTCATGGTTGGACTTATACCGAAATCAAAAATTGAATTCTCGACATATTTTGCGTGACCCTATATTCATGCATGATACGCAAATTTCTCCAAAATTTTCTTGCTTCCATAAGTTTGTCAAAATCGAACCGATTTTCGTGCTTAGGTCTTTGTTGTCATGGTTAGACTTATAGCGAAATCAAAAATTGAATTCTCGACATATTTTGCGTGACCCTATATTCATGCATGAAACGCTAATTTACCTAAAGCTTTCACCTTATAGCAATATCCAAAGTTGAATTCTCGAGATATTTTGCGTGATCCTATATTCATGCATGATACGCAAATTTACCCAAAGCTTTCATCTTATAGCGAAATTAAAAATTGAATTCTCGGCAAATTTTGCGTGATCCTATATTCATGCATGATACGCAAATTTCTCCAAAATTTTCATGCCTCCATAACTTTGGCAAAATCGAACCGATTTTCGTGCATAAAATCTTTGTTGTCGTGGTTGGACTTATAGCGAAATCAAAAATTGAATTCTCGACATATTTTGCGTGACCCTATTTTCATGCATGAAACGCTAATTTACCCAAAGCTTTCACCTTATAGCAATATCCAAAGTTGAATTCTCGACATATTTTGCGTGATCCTATATTCATGCATGATACGCAAATGTCTCCAAAATTTTCATGCTTCCATTACTTTGTCAAAGCAGAACCGATTTTCGTGCTAAAGTCTTTGTTGTCATGGTTGGACTTATAGCGAAATCAAAAATTGAATTCTCGACATATTTTGCGTGATCCTATATTCATGCATGAAACGCTAATTTACCCAAAGCTTTCACCTCATAGCAAAACCCAAAGTTGAATTCTCGACATATTTTGCGTGATCCTATATTCATGCATGATACGCAAATTTCTCCAAAAATTTCATGCTTCCATAACTTTGTCAAAACCGAACCGATTTTAGTGTTTAGGTCTTCGTTGTCATGGTATGACTTATAGCGATATCAAAAATTGAATTCTCGACATATTTTGCGTGACCCTATGCATTCATGCATGACACGCATATTTACCCAAAGCTTTCATCTTATAGCAAAATCCAATGTTGAATTCTCGAGATATTTTGCGTGATCCTATATTCATGCATTATATGCAAATTTCTCTAAAATTTTCATGCTTCCATAACTTTGTCAAAACCGAACCGATTTTCGTTCTTAGGTCTTTGTTGTCATGGTTGGACTTATAGCGAAATCAAAAATGGAATTCTCGACATATTTTGCGTGACCCTATGTTCATGCATGAAACGCTAATTTACCCAAAGCTTTCACCTTATAGCAATATCCAAAGTTGAATTCTCGACATAATTTGAGTGATCCAATATTCATACATGATACGCAAATTTCTCCAAAATTTTCATGCTTCCATAACTTTGTCAAAATCGAACCGATTTTCGTTCATAAAGTCTTTGTTGTCATGGTTGGAGTTATACCGAAATCCAAAATTGAATTCTCGACATATTTTGCGTGACCCTATTTTCATGCATGAAACGCTAATTTACCCAAAGCTTTCACCTTATAGCAATATCCAAAGTTGAATTCTCGACATATTTTGCGTGATCCTATATTCATGCATCATACGCAAATTTCTCCGAAATTTCCATGCTTCCATAACTTTGACAAAACCGATCCGATTTTCGTGCTAAGGTCTTTGTTGTCATGGTTGGACTTATACCGAAATCAAAAATTGAATTCTCGACATATTTTGCGTGACCCTATATTCATGCATGATACGCAAATTTCTCCAAAATTTTCTTGCTTCCATAAGTTTGTCAAAATCGAACCGATTTTCGTGCTTAGGTCTTTGTTGTCATGGTTAGACTTATAGCGAAATCAAAAATTGAATTCTCGACATATTTTGCGTGACCCTATTCATGCATGAAACGCTAATTTACCTAAAGCTTTCACCTTATAGCAATATCCAAAGTTGAATTCTCGAGATATTTTGCGTGATCCTATATTCATGCATGATACGCAAATTTACCCAAAGCTTTCATCTTATAGCGAAATTAAAAATTGAATTCTCGGCAAATTTTGCGTGATCCTATATTCATGCATGATACGCAAATTTCTCCAAAATTTTCATGCCTCCATAACTTTGGCAAAATCGAACCGATTTTCGTGCATAAAATCTTTGTTGTCATGGTTGGACTTATAGCGAAATCAAAAATTGAATTCTCGACATATTTTGCGTGACCCTATTTTCATGCATGAAACGCTAATTTACCCAAAGCTTTCACCTTATAGCAATATCCAAAGTTGAATTCTCGACATATTTTGCGTGATCCTATATTCATGCATGATACGCAAATGTCTCCAAAATTTTCATGCTTCCATTACTTTGTCAAAGCAGAACCGATTTTCGTGCTAAAGTCTTTGTTGTCATGGTTGGACTTATAGCGAAATCAAAAATTGAATTCTCGACATATTTTGCGTGACCCTATTCATGCATGAAACGCTGATTTACCCAAAGCTTTCACCTTATAACAAAATCCAAAGTTGAATTCTCGACATATTTTGCGTGATCCTATATTCATGCATGATACGCAAATTTCTCCAAAATTTTCATGCTTCCATAACTTTGTCAAAACCGAACCGATTTTCGTGCTAAGGTCTTTGTTGTCATGGTTGGACTTATAGCGAAATCAAAAATTGAATTCTCGACATATTTTGCGTGATCCCTATATTCATGCATTATACGCAAATTTTTCCAAAATTTTCATGCTTCCATAACTTTGTCAAAATCGAACCGATTTTCGTGCTAAGGTCTTTGTTGTCATGGTTGGACTTATAGCGAAATCCAAAATTGAATTCTCGACAAATTTTGCGTGACCCTATTTTCATGCATGAAACGCTAATTTACCCAAAGCTTTCACCTTATAGCAATATCCAAAGTTGAATTCTCGACATATTTTGCGTGATCCTGTATTCATGCATGATACGCAAATTTCTTCAATATTTTCATGCTTCCATAATTTTGTCAAAACCGATCCGATTTTCGTGCTTAGGTCTTTGTTGTCAAGGTTGGACTTATAGCGAAATCCAAAATTGAATTCTCGACATATTTTGCGTGATCCTATGTTCATGCATGAAACGCTAATTTACCCAAAGCTTTCACCTTATAGCAAAATCCAAAGTTAAATTCTCGACATATTTTGCGTGATCCCTATATTCATGCATGATACGCAAATTTCTCCAAAATTTTCATGCTTCCATAACTTTGTCAAAACCGAACCGATTTTCGTGCTAAGGTCTTTGTTGTCATGGTTGGACTTATACCGAAATCCAAAAATGAACTCTCGACATATTTTGCGTGACCCTATATTCATGCATGAAACGCTAATTTACCCAAAGCTTTCACCTTATAGCAAAATCCAAAGTTGAATTCTCGACATATTTTGCGTGATCCCTATATTCATGCATGATACGCAAATTTATCCAAAATTTTCATGCTTCCATAACTTTGTCAAAACCGAACCGATTTTCGTGCTAAGGTCTTTGTTGTCATGGTTGGACTTATAGCGAAATCCAAATTTGAATTCTTGACATATTTTGGTGACCCTATATTCATGCATGAAACGCTAATTTACCCAAAGCTTTCACCATATAGCAATATCCAAAGTTGAATTCTCGACATATTTTGCGTGATCCCTATATCAATGCATGATACGCAAATTTCTCAAAAATTTTCATGCTTCCATAACTTTGTCAAAACCAAACTGATTTTCGTGCTAAGGTCTTTGTTGTCATGGTTGGACTTATACCGAAATCCAAAATTGAACTCTCGACATATTTTGCGTGACCCTATATTCATGCATGAAACGCTAATTTACCCAAAGCTTTCACCTTATAGCAAAATCCAAAGTTGAATTCTCGACATATTTTGCGTGATCCTATATTCATGCATGATACGCAAATTTCTCCAAAATTTTCATGCTTCCATAAGTTTGTCAAAACCGATCCGATTTTCGTGCTTAGGTCTTTGTTGTCAAGGTTGGACTTATAGCGAAATCAAAAATTGAATTCTCGACATATTTTGCGTGATCCTATATTCATGCATGAAACGCTAATTTACCCAAAGCTTTCACCTTATAACAAAATCCAAAGTTGAATTCTCGACATATTTTGCTTGATCCTATATTCATGCATGATACGCAAATGTCTCCAAAATTTTCATGCTTCCATAACTTTGTCAAAACCGAACCGATTTTCGTGCAAATGTCTTTGTTGTCATGGTTGAACTTATACCGAAATCAAATATTGAATTCTCGACATATTTTGCGTGATCCTATATTCATGCATGATACGCAAATGTCTCCAAAATTTTCATGCTTCCATAACTTTGTCAAAGCCGAACCGATTTTCGTGCTAAGGACTTTGTTGTCATGGTTGGACTTATACCGAAATCAAAAATTGAATTCTCGACATATTTTGCGTGATCCCTATATTCATGCATGATACGCAAATTTCTCCAAAATTTTCATGCTTCCATAACTTTGACAAAAAAGAACCGATTTTTGTGCTAAGGTCTTTGTTGTCATGGTTGGACTTATACCGAAATCAAAAATTGAATTCTCGACATATATTGCGTGACCCTATATTCATGCATGAAACGCTAATTTACCCAAAGCTTTCACCTTATAGCAAAATCCAAAGTTGAATTCTCGACATATTTTGCGTGATCCCTATATTCATGCATGATACGCAAATTTCTCCAATATTTTCATGCTTCCATAAGTTTGTCAAAACCGAACCGATTTTCGTGCTAAGGTCTTTGTTGCCATGGTTGGACTTATACCGAAATCAAAAATTGAATTCTCGACATATTTTGTGTGACCCTATATTCATGCATGAAACGCTAATTTACCCAAAGCTTTCATCTTATAGCAAAATCCAAAGTTGAATTCTCGACATATTTTGCGTGATCCTATATTCATGCATGATACGCAAATGTCTCCAAAATTTTCATGCTTCCATTACTTTGTCAAAGCCGAACCGATTTTTGTGCTAAAGTCTTTGTTGTCATGGTTGGACTTATAGCGAAATCAAAAATTGAATTCTCGACATATTTTGCGTGACCCTATTCATGCATGAAACGCTGATTTACCCAAAGCTTTCACCTTATAACAAAATCCAAAGTTGAATTCTCGACATATTTTGCGTGATCCTATATTCATGCATGATACGCAAATTTCTCCAAAATTTTCATGCTTCCATAACTTTGTCAAAACCGAACCGATTTTCGTGCTAAGGTCTTTGTTGTCATGGTTGGACTTATAGCGAAATCAAAAATTGAATTCTCGACATATTTTGCGTGATCCTATATTCATGCATGATACGCAAATTTTTCCAAAATTTTCATGCTTCCATAACTTTGTCAAAACTCGAACCGATTTTCGTGCTAAAGGTCTTTGTTGTCATGGTTGGACTTATAGCGAAATCAAAAATTGAATTCTCGACATATTTTGCGTGACCCTATTCATGCATGAAACGCTGATTTACCCAAAGCTTTCACCTTATAACAAAATCCAAAGTTGAATTCTCGACATATTTTGCGTGATCCTATATTCATGCATGATACGCAAATTTCTCCAAAATTTTCATGCTTCCATAACTTTGTCAAAACCGAACCGATTTTCGTGCATAAGGTCTTTGTTGTCATGGTTGGACTTATAGCGAAATCAAAAATTGAATTCTCGACATATTTTGCGTGATCCCTATATTCATGCATTATACGCAAATTTTTCCAAAATTTTCATGCTTCCATAACTTTGTCAAAACCGAACCGATTTTCGTGCTAAGGTCTTTGTTGTCATGGTTGGACTTATAGCGAAATCAAAAATTGAATTCTCGACATATTTTGCGTGATCCCTATATTCATGCATTATACGCAAATTTTTCCAAAATTTTCATGCTTCCATAACTTTGTCAAAATCGAACCGATTTTCGTGCTAAGGTCTTTGTTGTCATGGTTGGACTTATAGCGAAATCCAAAGTTGAATTCTCGACATATTTTGCGTGATCCCTATATTCATGCATTATACGCAAATTTTTCCAAAATTTTCATGCTTCCATAACTTTGTCAAAACCGAACCGATTTTCGTGCTAAGGTCTTTGTTGTCATGGTTGGACTTATACCGAAATCCAAAATTGAACTCTCGACATATTTTGCGTGACCCTATATTCATGCATGAAACGCTAATTTACCCAAAGCTTTCACCTTATAGCAAAATCCAAAGTTGAATTCTCGACATATTTTGCGTGATCCCTATATTCATGCATGATACGCAAATTTATCCAAAATTTTCATGCTTCCATAACTCTGTCAAAACCGAACCGATTTTCGTGCTAAGGTCTTTGTTGTCATGGTTGGACTTATAGCGAAATCCAAATTTGAATTCTTGACATATTTTGCGTGACCCTATATTCATGCATGAAACGCTAATTTACCCAAAGCTTTCACCATATAGCAATATCCAAAGTTGAATTCTCGACATATTTTGCGTGATCCCTATATCAATGCATGATACGCAAATTTCTCAAAAATTTTCATGCTTCCATAACTTTGTCAAAACCGAACCGATGTTCGTGCTAAGGTCTTTGTTGTCATGGTTGGACTTATACCGAAATCCAAAATTGAACTCTCGACATATTTTGCGTGACCCTATATTCATGCATGAAACGCTAATTTACCCAAAGCTTTCACCTTATAGCAAAATCCAAAGTTGAATTCTCGACATATTTTGCGTGATCCCTATATTCATGCATGATACGCAAATTTCTCCAAAATTTTCATGCTTCCATAACTCTGTCAAAACCGAACCGATTTTCGTGCTAAGGTCTTTGTTGTCATGGTTGGACTTATAGCGAAATCCAAAATTGAATTCTTGACATATTTTGCGTTATCCTATGTTCATGCATGAAACGCTAATTTACCCAAAGCTTTCACCTTATAGCAAAATCCAAAGTTGAATTCTCGACATATTTTGCGTGATCCCTATATTCATGCATGATACGCAAATTTCTCAAAAATTTTCATGCTTCCATAACTTTGTCAAAACCGAACCGATTTTCGTGCTAAGGTCTTTGTTGTCATGGTTGGACTTATACCGAAATCCAAAATTGAACTCTCGACATATTTTGCGTGACCCTATATTCATGCATGAAACGCTAAGTTACCCAAAGCTTTCACCATATAGCAATATCCAAAGTTGAATTCTCGACATATTTTGCGTGATCCCTATATTCATGCATGATACGCAAATTTCTCCAAAATTTCCATGCTTCCATAACTTTGTCAAAATCGAACCGATTTTTGTGCTAAGGTCTTTGTTGTCATGGTTGGACTTATAGCGAAATCCAAAATTGAATTCTCGACATATTTTGCGTGACCCTATTTTCATGCATGAAACGCTAATTTACCCAAAGCTTTCACCTTATAGCAATATCCAAAGTTGAATTCTCGACATATTTTGCGTGATCCTGTATTCATGCATGATACGCAAATTTCTTCAATATTTTCATGCTTCCATAATTTTGTCAAAACCGATCCGATTTTCGTGCTTAGGTCTTTGTTGTCAAGGTTGGACTTATAGCGAAATCCAAAATTGAATTCTCGACATATTTTGCGTGATCCTATATTCATGCATGAAACGCTAAGTTACCCAAAGCTTTCACCTTATAGCAATATCCAAAGTTGAATTCTCGACATATTTTGCGTGATCCCTATATTCATGCATGATACGCAAATTTCTCAAAAAATTTCATGCTTCCATAACTTTGTCAAAACCGATCCGATTTTCGTGCTAAGGTCTTTGTTGTCATGGTTGGACTTATAGGGAAATCCAAAGTTGAATTCTCGACATATTTTGCGTGATCCTATATTCATGCATGATACGCAAATTTCTCCAAAATTTTCATGCTTCCATAACTTTGTCAAAACCGAACCGATTTTCGTGCTAAGGTCTTTGTTGTCATGGTTGGACTTATAGCGAAATCAAAAATTGAATTCTCGACATATTTTGCGTGATCCCTATATTCATGCATTATACGCAAATTTCTCCAAAATTTTCATGCTTCCATAACTTTGTCAAAACCGAACCGATTTTCGTGCTAAGGTCTTTGTTGTCATGGTTGGACTTATAGCGAAATCCAAAATTGAATTCTCGACATATTTTGCGTGATCCTATGTTCATGCATGAAACGCGAATTTACCCAAAGCTTTCACCTTATAGCAAAATCCAAAGTTGAATTCTCGACATATTTTGCGTGATCCCTATATTCATGCATGATACGCAAATTTCTCCAAAATTTTCATGCTTCCATAACTTTGTCAAAACCGAACCGATTTTCGTGCTAAGGTCTTTGTTGTCATGGTTGGACTTATAGCGAAATCCAAAATTGAATTCTCGACATATTTTGCGTGACCCTATATTCATGCATGAAACGCTAATTTACCCAAAGCTTTCACCTTATAGCAAAATCCAAAGTTGAATTCTCGACATATTTTGCGTGATCCCTATATTCATGCATGATACGCAAATTTCTCCAAAATTTTCATGCTTCCATAACTTTGTCAAAACCGAACCGATTTTCGTGCTAAGGTCTTTGTTGTCATGGTTGGACTTATAGCGAAATCCAAATTTGAATTCTCGACATATTTTGCGTGACCCTATATTCATGCATGAAACGCTAATTTACCCAAGGCTTTCACCTTATAGCAATATCCAAAGTTGAATTCTCGACATATTTTGCGTGATCCCTATATTCATGCATGATACGCAAATTTCTCAAAAATTTTCATGCTTCCATAACTTTGTCAAAACCGAACCGATTTTCGTGCTAAGGTCTTTGTTGTCATGGTTGGACTTATACGCGAAATCCAAAATTGAACTCTCGACATATTTTGCGTGACCCTATATTCATGCATGAAACGCTAAGTTACCCAAAGCTTTCACCTTATAGCAATATCCACAGTTGAATTCTCGACATATTTTGCGTGATCCCTATATTCATGCATGATACGCAAATTTCTCAAAAATTTTCATGCTTCCATAACTTTGTCAAAACCGATCCGATTTTCGTGCTAAGGTCTTTGTTGTCATGGTTGGACTTATAGGGAAATCCAAAGTGGAATTCTCGACATATTTTGCGTGATCCTATATTCATGCATGACACGCAAATTTCTCCAAAATTTCCATGCTTCCACAACTTTGACAAAACCGAACCGATTTTCGTGCTAAGGTCTTTGTTGTCATGGTTGGACTTATAGGGAAATCAAAAATTGAATTCTCGACATATTTTGCGTTATCCTATGTTCATGCATGAAACGCTAATTTACCCAAAGCTTTCACCTTATAGCAAAATCCAAAGTTAAATTCTCGACATATTTTGCGTGATCCCTATATTCATGCATGATACGCAAATTTCTCAAAAATTTTCATGCTTCCATAACTTTGTCAAAACCGAACCGATGTTCGTGCTAAGGTCTTTGTTGTCATGGTTGGACTTATACCGAAATCCAAAATTGAACTCTCGACATATTTTGCGTGACCCTATATTCATGCATGAAACGCTAAGTTACCCAAAGCTTTCACCTTATAGCAATATCCAAAGTTGAATTCTCGACATATTTTGCGTGATCCCTATATTCATGCATGATACGCAAATTTCTCCAAAATTTCCATGCTTCCATAACTTTGTCAAAATCGAACCGATTTTTGTGCTAAGGTCTTTGTTGTCATGGTTGGACTTATAGCGAAATCAAAAATTGAATTCTCGACATATTTTGCGTGATCCCTTATTTCATGCATGATACGCAAATTTCTCCAAAATTTTCATGCTTCCATAACTTTGTCAAAACCGAACCGATTTTTGTGCTAAGGTCTTTGTTGTCATGGTTGGACTTATAGCGAAATCCAAAATTGAATTCTCGACATATTTTGCGTGACCCTATTTTCATGCATGAAACGCTAAGTTACCCAAAGCTTTCACCTTATAGCAATATCCAAAGTTGAATTCTCGACATATTTTGCGTGATCCTGTATTCATGCATGATACGCAAATTTCTTCAATATTTTCATGCTTCCATAATTTTGTCAAAACCGATCCGATTTTCGTGCTTAGGTCTTTGTTGTCAAGGTTGGACTTATAGCGAAATCCAAAATTGAATTCTCGACATATTTTGCGTGATCCTATATTCATGCATGAAACGCTAAGTTACCCAAAGCTTTCACCTTATAGCAATATCCAAAGTTGAATTCTCGACATATTTTGCGTGATCCCTATATTCATGCATGATACGCAAATTTCTCAAAAAATTTCATGCTTCCATAACTTTGTCAAAACCGATCCGATTTTCGTGCTAAGGTCTTTGTTGTCATGGTTGGACTTATAGGGAAATCAAAAATGGAATTCTCGACATATTTTGCGTGATCCTATATTCATGCATGATACGCAAATTTCTCCAAAATTTCCATGCTTCCACAACTTTGACAAAACCGAACCGATTTTCGTGCTAAGGTCTTTGTTGTCATGGTTGGACTTATAGGGAAATCAAAAATTGAATTCTCGACATATTTTGCGTGATCCCTATATTCATGCATGATACGCAAATTTCTCAAAAATTGTCATGCTTCCATAACTTTGTCAAAACCGAACCGATTTTCGTGCTAAGGTCTTTGTTGTCATGGTTGGACTTATACCGAAATCCAAAATTGAACTCTCGACATATTTTGCGTGACCCTATATTCATGCATGAAACGCTAAGTTACCCAAAGCTTTCACCTTATAGCAATATCCAAAGTTGAATTCTCGACATATTTTGCGTGATCCCTATATTCATGCATGATACGCAAATTTCTCAAAAATTTTCATGCTTCCATAACTTTGTCAAAACCGATCCGATTTTCGTGCTAAGGTCTTTGTTGTCATGGTTGGACTTATAGGGAAATCAAAAATGGAATTCTCGACATATTTTGCGTGATCCTATATTCATGCATGACACGCAAATTTCTCCAAAATTTCCATGCTTCCACAACTTTGACAAAACCGAACCGATTTTCGTGCTAAGGTCTTTGTTGTCATGGTTGGACTTATAGCGAAATCCAAAATTGAATTCTCGACATATTTTGCGTGACACTATATTTATGCATGAAACGCTAATTTACCCAAAGCTTTCACCCTTTAGCAATATCCAAAGTTGAATTCTCGACATATTTTGCGTGATCCTATATTCATGCATGATACGCAAATTTCTCCAAAATTTTCATGCTTCCATAACTTTGTCAAAGCCGAACCGATTTTCGTGCTAAGGTCTTTGTTGTCTTGGTTGGATTTATAGCGAAATCAAAAATTGAATTCTCGACATATTTTGCGTGACCCTATATTCATGCATGAAACGCTAATTTACCCAAAGCTTTCACCTTATAGCAATATCCAAAGTTGAATTCTCGACATATTTTGCGTGATCCTATATTCATGCATGTTACGCAAATTTCTCCAAAATTTTCATGCCTCCATAACTTTGTCAAAACCTAACCGATTTTCGTGCTAACGTCTTTGTTGTCATGGTTGGACTTATAGCGAAATCAAAAATTGAATTCTCGACATATTTTGTGTGACCCTATATTCATGCATGAAACGCTAATTTACCCAAAGCTTTCACCTTATAGCAATATCCAAAGTTGAATTCTCGACATAATTTGCGTGATCCTATATTCATACATGATACGCAAATTTCTCCAAAATTTTCATGCTTCCATAACTTTGTCAAAGCCGAACCGATTTTCGTGCTAAGGTCTTTGTTGTCATGGTTGGACTTATAGCGAAATTCAAAATTGAATTCTCGACATATTTTGCGTGACCCTATATTCATGCATGAAAAACTTTCCAAAGCTTTCACCTTATAGCAAAATCCAAAGTTGAATTCTCGACATATTTTGCGTGATCCATATATTCATGCATGATACGCAAATTTCTCCAAAATTTCCATGCTTCCATAACTTTGACAAAACCGATCCGATTTTCGTGCTAAGGTCTTTGTTGTCATGGTTGGACTTATAGCGAAATCAAAAATTGAATTCTCGACATATTTTGCGTGACCCTATATTCATGCATGAAACGCTAATTTACCCAAAGCTTTCACCTTATAGCAATATCCAAAGTTGAATTCTCGACATATTTTGCGTGATCCTATATTCATACATGATACGCAAATTTCTCCAAAATTTTCATGCTTCCATAACTTTGTCAAAGCCGAACCGATTTTCGTGCTAAGGTCTTTGTTGTCTTGGTTGGATTTATAGCGAAATCAAAAATTGAATTCTCGACATATTTTGCGTGATCCTATAATCATGCATGATACGCAAATTTTTCCAAAATTTTCATGCTTCCATAAGTTTTACAAAACCGAACCGATTTCCGAGCTAAGGTCTTTGTTGTCATAGTTGGACTTATAGCGAAATCCGAAATTGAATTCTCGATATATTTTGTGTGACCCTATAATCATGCATGAAACGCTAGTTTACCCAAAGCTTTCACCTTATAGCAATATCCAAAGTTGAATTCTCGACATATTTTGCGTGATCCTATATTCATGCATGATACGCAAATTTCTCCAAAATTTTCATGCCTCCATAACTTTGTCAAAATCGAACCGATTTTCGTGCATAAAATCTTTGTTGTCATGGTTGGACTTATACCGAAATCCAAAATTGAATTCTCGACGTATTTTGCGTGACACTATATTTATGCATGAAACGCTAATTTACCCAAAGCTTTCACCTTATAGCGAAATCCGAAGTTAAATTCTCGACATGTTTTGCGTGATCCTATATTCATGCATGTCACGCAAATTTCTCCAAAATTTTCATGCTTCCATAACTTTGTCAAAAGCGAACCGATTTTCGTGCTAAGGTCTTTGTTGTCATGGTTGGACTTATACCGAAATCAAAAATTGAATTCTCGACATATTTTGCGTGACCCTATATTCATGCATGAAACGCTAATTTACCCAAAGCTTTCACCTTATAGCAATATCCAAAGTTGAATTCTCGACATATTTTGCGTGATCCTATATTCATGCATGATACGCAAATTTCTCCAAAATTTTCATGCTTCCATAACTTTGTCAAAGCCGAACCGATTTTCGTGCTAAGGTCTTTGTTGTCTTGGTTGGATTTATAGCGAAATCAAAAATTGAATTCTCGACATATTTTGCGTGACCCTATATTCATGCATGAAACGCTAATTTACCCAAAGCTTTCACCTTATAGCAATATCCAAAGTTGAATTCTCGACATATTTTGCGTGATCCTATATTCATGCATGTTACGCAAATTTCTCCAAAATTTTCATGCCTCCATAACTTTGTCAAAACTGAACCGATTTTCGTGCTAACGTCTTTGTTGTCATGGTTGGACTTATAGCGAAATCAAAAATTGAATTCTCGACATATTTTGTGTGACCCTATATTCATGCATGAAACGCTAATTTACCCAAAGCTTTCACCTTATAGCAATATCCAAAGTTGAATTCTCGACATAATTTGCGTGATCCTATATTCATACATGATACGCAAATTTCTCCAAAATTTTCATGCTTCCATAACTTTGTCAAAGCCGAACCGATTTTCGTGCTAAGGTCTTTGTTGTCATGGTTGGACTTATAGCGAAATTCAAAATTGAATTCTCGACATATTTTGCGTGACCCTATATTCATGCATGAAAAACTTTCCAAAGCTTTCACCTTATAGCAAAATCCAAAGTTGAATTCTCGACATATTTTGCGTGATCCATATATTCATGCATGATACGCAAATTTCTCCAAAATTTCCATGCTTCCATAACTTTGACAAAACCGATCCGATTTTCGTGCTAAGGTCTTTGTTGTCATGGTTGGACTTATAGCGAAATCAAAAATTGAATTCTCGACATATTTTGCGTGACCCTATATTCATGCATGAAACGCTAATTTACCCAAAGCTTTCACCTTATAGCAATATCCAAAGTTGAATTCTCGACATATTTTGCGTGATCTCTATATTCATGCATAATACGCAAATTTCTCCAAAATTTTCATGCTTCCATAACTTTGTCAAAATTGAACCGATTTTCGTGCATAAAGTCTTTGTTGTCATGGTTGGACTCATAGCGAAATCAAAAATTGAATTCCCGACATATTTTGCGTGACCCTATATTCATGCATGAAACGCTGATTTACCCAAAGCTTTCACATTATAGCAAAATCCAAAGTTGAACTCTCGACATATTTTGCGTGATCCTATATTCATGCATGAAACGCTAATTTACCCAAAGCTTTCACCTTATAGCAATATCCAAAGTTGAATTCTCGACATATTTTGCGTGATCCCTATATTCATGCATGATACGCAAATTTCTCAAAAATTTTCATGCTTCCATAACTTTGTCAAAACCGAACCGATTTTCGTGCTAAGGTCTTTGTTGTCATGGTTGGACTTATACCGAAATCAAAAATTGAATTCTCGACATATTTTGCGTGACCCTATATTCATGCATGACACGCTAATTTACCCAAAGCTTTCACCTTATAGCAATATCCAAAGTTGAATTCTCGACATATTTTGCGTGATCCTATATTCATGCATGATACGCAAATTTCTCCAAAATTTTCATGCTTCCATAACTTTGTCAAAACCGAACCGATTTTCGTGCTAAGGTCTTTGTTGTCATGGTTGGACTTATACCGAAATCAAAAATTGAATTCTCGACATATTTTGCGTGACCCTATTCATGCATGACACGCTAATTTACCCAAAGCTTTCACCTTATAGCAATATCCAAAATTGAATTCTCGACATATTTTGCGTGACCCTATATTCATGCATGAAACGCTAATTTACCCAAAGCTTTCACCTTATAACAAAATCCAAAGTTGAATTCTCGACATATTTTGCGTGATCCTATATTCATGCATGATACGCAAATTTCTCCAAAATTTTCATGCTTCCATAACTTTGTCAAAGCCGAACCGATTTTCGTGCTAAGGTCTTTGTTGTCTTGGTTGGATTTATAGCGAAATCAAAAATTGAATTCTCGACATATTTTGCGTGACCCTATATTCATGCATGAAACGCTAATTTACCCAAAGCTTTCACCTTATAACAAAATCCAAAGTTGAATTCTCGACATATTTTGCGTGATCCTATATTCATGCATGATACGCAAATTTCTCCAAAATTTTCATGCTTCCATAACTTTGTCAAAGCCGAACCGATTTTCGTGCTAACGTCTTTGTTGTCATGGTTGGACTTATAGCGAAATCCAAAATTGAATTCTCGACATATTTTGCGTGACCCTATATTCATGCATGAAACGCTGATTTACCCAAAGCTTTAACCTCATAGCAAAATCCAAAGTTGAATTCTCGACATATTTTGCGTGATCCTATATTCATGCATGACACGCAAATTTCTATAAAATTTTCATGCTTCCATAACTTTGTCAAAACCGAACCGATTTTCGTGCTTAGGTCTTTGTTGTCATGGTTGGACTTATAGCGAAATCAAAAATTGAATTCTCGACATATTTTGTGTGACCCTATATTCATGCATGAAACGCTAATTTACCCAAAGCTTTCACCTTATAGCAATATCCAAAGTTGAATTCTCGACATAATTTGCGTGATCCTATATTCATGCATGACACGAAAATTTCTATAAAATTTTCATGCCTCCATAACTTTATCAAAACCGAACCGATTTTCGTGCTAAAGTCATGGTTGGACTTATAGCGAAATCCAAAATTGAATTCTCGACATATTTTGCGTGACCCTATATTCATGCATGAAACGCTAATTTACCCAAAGCTTTCACCTTATAGCAATATCCAAAGTTGAATTCTCGACATATTTTGCGTGATCTCTATATTCATGCATAATACGCAAATTTCTCCAAAATTTTCATGCTTCCATAACTTTGTCAAAATTGAACCGATTTTCGTGCATAAAGTCTTTGTTGTCATGGTTGGACTTATAGCGAAATCCAAAATGGAATTCTCGACATATTTTGCGTGACCCTATATTCATGCATGAAACGCTGATTTACCCAAAGCTTTCACCTTATAGCAATATCCAAAGTTGAATTCTCGACATATTTTGCTTGATACTATATTCATGCATGATACGCAAATTTCTCCAAAATTTTCATGCCTCCATAACTTTGTAAAAACCGAACCGATTTTCGTGCTAAAGTCTTTGTTGTCATGGTTGGACTTATAGCGAAATCCAAAATTGGATTCTCGACATATTTTGCGTGACCCTATATTCATGCATGAAACGCTAATTTACCCAAAGCTTTCACCTTATAGCAATATCCAAAGTTGAATTCTCGACATATTTTGCGTGATCCTATATTCATGCATGATACGCAAATTTCTCCAAAATTTCCATGCTTCCATAACTTTGACAAAACCGAACCGATTTTCGTGCTAAGGTCTTTGTTGTCATGGTTGGACTTATAGCGAAATCAAAAGTGGAATTCTCGACATATTTTGCTTGACCCTATTTTCATGCATGAAACGCTTATTTACCCAAAGCTTTCACCTTATAGCAATATCCAAAGTTGAATTCTCGACATATTTTGCGTGATCCTATATTCATGCATGATACGCAAATTTCTCCAAAATTTCCATGCTTCCATAACTTTGACAAAACCGAATCGATTTTCGTGCTAAGGTCTTTATAAGCTTTCACCTTATAGCAATATCCAAAGTTGAATTCTCGACATATTTTGCGTGATCCTATATTCATGCATGATACGCAAATTTCTCCAAAATTTTCATGCTTCCATAACTTTGTCAAAGCCGAACCGATTTTCGTGCTAAGGTCTTTGTTGTTATGGTTGGACTTATAGCGAAATCAAAAATTGAATTCTCGACATATTTTGCGTGATCCCTATATTCATGCATGATACGCAAATTTCTCCAAAATTTTCATGCTTCCATAACTTTGTCAAAACCGAACCGATTTTTGTGCTAAGGTCTTTGTTGTCATGGTTGGACTTATAGCGAAATCAAAAATGGAATTCTCGACATATTTTGCGTGACCCTATTTTCATGCATGAAACGCTAATTTACCCAAAGATTTCACCTTATACCAAAATCCAAAGTTGAATTCTCGACATATTTTGCGTGATCCAATATTCATGCATGATACGCAAATGTCTCCAAAATTTCCATGCTTCCATAACTTTGTCAAAACCAAACTGATTTTCGTGCTAAGGTCTTTGTTGTCATGGTTGGACTTATACCGAAATCAAAAATTGAATTCTCGACATATTTTGCGTGACCCTATATTCATGCATGAAACGGTAATTTACCCAAAGCTTTCATCTTATGGCAAAATCCAAAGTTGAATTCTCGACATATTGTGCGTGATCCAATATTCATGCATGATACGCAAATGTCTCCAAAATTTTCATGCTTCCATAACTTTGTCAAAGCCGAACCGATTTTCGTGCTAAGGTCTTTGTTGTCATGGTTGGACTTATAGCGAAATCAAAAATTGAATTCTCGACATATTTTGCGTGATCCCTATATTCATGCATGATACGCAAATTTTTCCAAAATTTTCATGCTTCCATAACTTTTTCAAAATCGAACCGATTTTCGTGCATAAAGACTTTGTTGCCATGGTTGGACTTATACAGATATCCAAAATTAAATTCTCGACATGTTTTGCGTGATCCTATATTCATGCATGAAACGCTAATTTACCCAAAGCTTTCACCTTATAACAAAAACCAAAGTTGAATTCTCGACATATTTTGCGTGATCCTATATTCATGCATGATACGCAAATTTCTCCAAAATTTTCATGCTTCCATAACTTTGTCAAAACCGAACCGATTTTCGTGCTAAGGTCTTTGTTGTCATGGTTGGACTTATAGCGAAATCAAAAGTGGAATTCTCGACATATTTTGCGTGACCCTATTTTCATGCATGAATCGCTAATTTACCCAAAGCTTTCACCTTATAGCAATATCCAAAGTTGAATTCTCGACATATTTTGCGTGATCCTATATTCATGCATGATACGCAAATTTCTCCAAAATTTTCATGCTTCCATAACTTTGACAAAACCGAACCGATTTTCGTGCTAAGGTCTTTATAAGCTTTCACCTTATAGCAATATCCAAAGTTGAATTCTCGACATATTTTGCGTGATCCCTATATTCATGCATGATACGCAAATTTCTCCAAAATTTTCATGCTTTCATAACTTTGTCAAAACCGAACCGATTTTCGTGCTAAGGTCTTTGTTGTCATGGTTGGACTTATACCGAAATCAAAAATTGAATTCTCGACATATTTTGCGTGACCCTATATTCATGCATGAAACGGTAATTTACCCAAAGCTTTCATCTTATAGCAAAATCCAAAGTTGAATTCTCGACATATTTTGCGTGATCCTATATTCATGCATGATACGCAAATGTCTCCAAAATTTTCATGCTTCCATAACTTTGTCAAAGCCGAACCGATTTTCGTGCTAAGGTCTTTGTTGTTATGGTTGGACTTATAGCGAAATCAAAAATTGAATTCTCGACATATTTTGCGTGATCCCTATATTCATGCATGATACGCAAATTTCTCCAAAATTTTCATGCTTCCATAACTTTGTCAAAACCGAACCGATTTTTGTGCTAAGGTCTTTGTTGTCATGGTTGGACTTATAGCGAAATCAAAAATGGAATTCTCGACATATTTTGCGTGACCCTATTTTCATGCATGAAACGCTAATTTACCCAAAGATTTCACCTTATAGCAATATCCAAAGTTGAATTCTCGACATATTTTGCGTGATCCTATATTCATGCATGATACGCAAATTTCTCCAAAATTTCCATGCTTCCATAACTTTGACAAAACCGAACCGATTTTCGTGCTAAGGTCTTTGTTGTCATGGTTGGACTTATGGCGAAATCCAAAATTGAATTCTCGACATATTTTGCGTGACCCTATATTCATGCATGAAACGCTGATTTACCCAAAGCTTTAACCTCATAGCAAAATCCAAAGTTGAATTCTCGACATATTTTGCGTGATCCTATATTCATGCATGACACGCAAATTTCTCTAAAATTTTCATGCTTCCATAACTTTGTCAAAACCGAACCGATTTTCGTGCTTAGGTCTTTGTTGTCATGGTTGGACTTATAGCGAAATCAAAAATTGAATTCTCGACATATTTTGTGTGACCCTATATTCATGCATGAAACGCTAATTTACCCAAAGCTTTCACCTTATAGCAATATCCAAAGTTGAATTCTCGACATAATTTGCGTGATCCTATATTCATGCATGACACGAAAATTTCTATAAAATTTTCATGCCTCCATAACTTTATCAAAACCGAACCGATTTTCGTGCTAAAGTCATGGTTGGACTTATAGCGAAATCCAAAATTGAATTCTCGACATATTTTGCGTGACCCTATATTCATGCATGAAACGCTAATTTACCCAAAGCTTTCACCTTATAGCAATATCCAAAGTTGAATTCTCGACATATTTTGCGTGATCTCTATATTCATGCATAATACGCAAATTTCTCCAAAATTTTCATGCTTCCATAACTTTGTCAAAATTGAACCGATTTTCGTGCATAAAGTCTTTGTTGTCATGGTTGGACTTATAGCGAAATCCAAAATGGAATTCTCGACATATTTTGCGTGACCCTATATTCATGCATGAAACGCTGATTTACCCAAAGCTTTCACCTTATAGCAATATCCAAAGTTGAATTCTCGACATATTTTGCTTGATACTATATTCATGCATGATACGCAAATTTCTCCAAAATTTTCATGCCTCCATAACTTTGTAAAAACCGAACCGATTTTCGTGCTAAAGTCTTTGTTGTCATGGTTGGACTTATAGCGAAATCCAAAATTGGATTCTCGACATATTTTGCGTGACCCTATATTCATGCATGAAACGCTAATTTACCCAAAGCTTTCACCTTATAGCAATATCCAAAGTTGAATTCTCGACATATTTTGCGTGATCCTATATTCATGCATGATACGCAAATTTCTCCAAAATTTCCATGCTTCCATAACTTTGACAAAACCGAACCGATTTTCGTGCTAAGGTCTTTGTTGTCATGGTTGGACTTATAGCGAAATCAAAAGTGGAATTCTCGACATATTTTGCTTGACCCTATTTTCATGCATGAAACGCTTATTTACCCAAAGCTTTCACCTTATAGCAATATCCAAAGTTGAATTCTCGACATATTTTGCGTGATCCTATATTCATGCATGATACGCAAATTTCTCCAAAATTTCCATGCTTCCATAACTTTGACAAAACCGAATCGATTTTCGTGCTAAGGTCTTTATAAGCTTTCACCTTATAGCAATATCCAAAGTTGAATTCTCGACATATTTTGCGTGATCCTATATTCATGCATGATACGCAAATTTCTCCAAAATTTTCATGCTTCCATAACTTTGTCAAAGCCGAACCGATTTTCGTGCTAAGGTCTTTGTTGTTATGGTTGGACTTATAGCGAAATCAAAAATTGAATTCTCGACATATTTTGCGTGATCCCTATATTCATGCATGATACGCAAATTTCTCCAAAATTTTCATGCTTCCATAACTTTGTCAAAACCGAACCGATTTTTGTGCTAAGGTCTTTGTTGTCATGGTTGGACTTATAGCGAAATCAAAAATGGAATTCTCGACATATTTTGCGTGACCCTATTTTCATGCATGAAACGCTAATTTACCCAAAGATTTCACCTTATACCAAAATCCAAAGTTGAATTCTCGACATATTTTGCGTGATCCAATATTCATGCATGATACGCAAATGTCTCCAAAATTTTCATGCTTCCATAACTTTGTCAAAGCCGAACCGATTTTCGTGCTAAGGTCTTTGTTGTCATGGTTGGACTTATAGCGAAATCAAAAATGGAATTCTCGACATATTTTGCGTGACCCTATTTTCATGCATGAAACGCTAATTTACCCAAAGATTTCACCTTATACCAAAATCCAAAGTTGAATTCTCGACATATTTTGCGTGACCCTATATTCATGCATGAAACGGTAATTTACCCAAAGCTTTCATCTTATGGCAAAATCCAAAGTTGAATTCTCGACATATTGTGCGTGATCCAATATTCATGCATGATACGCAAATGTCTCCAAAATTTTCATGCTTCCATAACTTTGTCAAAGCCGAACCGATTTTCGTGCTAAGGTCTTTGTTGTCATGGTTGGACTTATAGCGAAATCAAAAATTGAATTCTCGACATATTTTGCGTGATCCCTATATTCATGCATGATACGCAAATTTTTCCAAAATTTTCATGCTTCCATAACTTTTTCAAAATCGAACCGATTTTCGTGCATAAAGACTTTGTTGCCATGGTTGGACTTATACAGATATCCAAAATTAAATTCTCGACATGTTTTGCGTGATCCTATATTCATGCATGAAACGCTAATTTACCCAAAGCTTTCACCTTATAACAAAAACCAAAGTTGAATTCTCGACATATTTTGCGTGATCCTATATTCATGCATGATACGCAAATTTCTCCAAAATTTTCATGCTTCCATAACTTTGTCAAAACCGAACCGATTTTCGTGCTAAGGTCGTTGTTGTCATGGTTGGACTTATAGCGAAATCAAAAGTGGAATTCTCGACATATTTTGCGTGACCCTATTTTCATGCATGAATCGCTAATTTACCCAAAGCTTTCACCTTATAGCAATATCCAAAGTTGAATTCTCGACATATTTTGCGTGATCCTATATTCATGCATGATACGCAAATTTCTCCAAAATGTTCATGCTTCCATAACTTTGACAAAACCGAACCGATTTTCGTGCTAAGGTCTTTATAAGCTTTCACCTTATAGCAATATCCAAAGTTGAATTCTCGACATATTTTGCGTGATCCCTATATTCATGCATGATACGCAAATTTCTCCAAAATTTTCATGCTTTCATAACTTTGTCAAAACCGAACCGATTTTCGTGCTAAGGTCTTTGTTGTCATGGTTGGACTTATACCGAAATCAAAAATTGAATTCTCGACATATTTTGCGTGACCCTATATTCATGCATGAAACGGTAATTTACCCAAAGCTTTCATCTTATGGCAAAATCCAAAGTTGAATTCTCGACATATTGTGCGTGATCCAATATTCATGCATGATACGCAAATGTCTCCAAAATTTTCATGCTTCCATAACTTTGTCAAAGCCGAACCGATTTTCGTGCTAAGGTCTTTGTTGTCATGGTTGGACTTATAGCGAAATCAAAAATTGAATTCTCGACATATTTTGCGTGATCCCTATATTCATGCATGATACGCAAATTTTTCCAAAATTTTCATGCTTCCATAACTTTTTCAAAATCGAACCGATTTTCGTGCATAAAGACTTTGTTGCCATGGTTGGACTTATACAGATATCCAAAATTAAATTCTCGACATGTTTTGCGTGATCCTATATTCATGCATGAAACGCTAATTTACCCAAAGCTTTCACCTTATAACAAAAACCAAAGTTGAATTCTCGACATATTTTGCGTGATCCTATATTCATGCATGATACGCAAATTTCTCCAAAATTTTCATGCTTCCATAACTTTGTCAAAACCGAACCGATTTTCGTGCTAAGGTCTTTGTTGTCATGGTTGGACTTATAGCGAAATCAAAAGTGGAATTCTCGACATATTTTGCGTGACCCTATTTTCATGCATGAATCGCTAATTTACCCAAAGCTTTCACCTTATAGCAATATCCAAAGTTGAATTCTCGACATATTTTGCGTGATCCTATATTCATGCATGATACGCAAATTTCTCCAAAATTTTCATGCTTCCATAACTTTGACAAAACCGAACCGATTTTCGTGCTAAGGTCTTTATAAGCTTTCACCTTATAGCAATATCCAAAGTTGAATTCTCGACATATTTTGCGTGATCCCTATATTCATGCATGATACGCAAATTTCTCCAAAATTTTCATGCTTTCATAACTTTGTCAAAACCGAACCGATTTTCGTGCTAAGGTCTTTGTTGTCATGGTTGGACTTATACCGAAATCAAAAATTGAATTCTCGACATATTTTGCGTGACCCTATATTCATGCATGAAACGGTAATTTACCCAAAGCTTTCATCTTATAGCAAAATCCAAAGTTGAATTCTCGACATATTTTGCGTGATCCTATATTCATGCATGATACGCAAATGTCTCCAAAATTTTCATGCTTCCATAACTTTGTCAAAGCCGAACCGATTTTCGTGCTAAGGTCTTTGTTGTTATGGTTGGACTTATAGCGAAATCAAAAATTGAATTCTCGACATATTTTGCGTGATCCCTATATTCATGCATGATACGCAAATTTCTCCAAAATTTTCATGCTTCCATAACTTTGTCAAAACCGAACCGATTTTTGTGCTAAGGTCTTTGTTGTCATGGTTGGACTTATAGCGAAATCAAAAATGGAATTCTCGACATATTTTGCGTGACCCTATTTTCATGCATGAAACGCTAATTTACCCAAAGATTTCACCTTATAGCAATATCCAAAGTTGAATTCTCGACATATTTTGCGTGATCCTATATTCATGCATGATACGCAAATTTCTCCAAAATTTCCATGCTTCCATAACTTTGACAAAACCGAACCGATTTTCGTGCTAAGGTCTTTGTTGTCATGGTTGGACTTATGGCGAAATCAACAATTGACTTCTCGACATATTTTGCGTGATCCCTATATTCATGCACGATACGCAAATTTTTCCAAAATTTTCATGCCTCCATAACTTTTTCAAAATCGAACCGATTTTCGTGCATAAAGACTTTGTTGCCATGGTTGGACTTATACAGATATCCAAAGTTAAATTCTCGACAAGTTTTGCGTGATCCTATATTCATGCATGAAACGCTAATTTACCCAAAGCTTTCACCTTATAACAAAATCCAAAGTTGAATTCTCGACATATTTTGCGTGATCCTATATTCATGCATGATACACAAATTTCTCCAAAATTTTCATGCTTCCATAACTTTGTCAAAACCGAACCGATTTTCGTGCTAAGGTCTTTGTTGTCATGGTTGGACTTATACCGAAATCAAAAATTGAATTCTCGACATATTTTGCGTGACCCTATATTCATGCATGAAACGGTAATTTACCCAAAGCTTTCATCTTATAGCAAAATCCAAAGTTGAATTCTCGACATATTTTGCGTGATCCTATATTCATGCATGATACGCAAATTTCTCCAAAATTTTTATGCTTCCATAACTTTGTCAAAATCGAACCGATTTTTGTGCTAAGGTCTTTGTTGTCATGGTTGGACTTATAGCGAAATCAAAAATGGAATTCTCGACATATTTTGCGTGACCCTATTTTCATGCATGAAACGCTAATTTACCCAAAGCTTTCACCTGATAGCAATATCCAAAGTTGAATTCTCGACAATTTTGCGTGATCCTATATTCATGCATGATACGCAAATTTCTCCAACATTTCCATGCTTCCATAACTTTGACAAAACCGAACCGATTTTCGTGCTTAGGTCTTTGTTGTCATGGTTGTACTTATAGCGAAATCAAAAATTGAATTCTCGACATATTTTGCGTGATCCCTATATTCATGCATGATACGCAAATTTTTCCAAAATTTTCATGCTTCCATAACTTTTTCAAAATCGAACCGATTTTCGTGCATAAAGACTTTGTTGCCATGGTTGGACTTATACAGATATCCAAAGTTAAATTCTCGACATGTTTGCGTGATCCTATATTCATGCATGAAACGCTAATTTACCCAAAGATTTCACCTTATAGCAATATCCAAAGTTGAATTCTCGACATATTTTGCGTGATCCTATATTCATGCATGATACGCAAATTTCTCCAAAATTTCCATGCTTCCATAACTTTGACAAAACCGAACCGATTTTCGTGCTAAGGTCTTTGTTGTCATGGTTGGACTAATAGCGAAATCAACAATTGACTTCTCGACATATTTTGCGTGATCCCTATATTCATGCACGATACGCAAATTTTTCCAAAATTTTCATGCCTCCATAACTTTTTCAAAATCGAACCGATTTTCGTGCATAAAGACTTTGTTGCCATGGTTGGACTTATACAGATATCCAAAGTTAAATTCTCGAAATGTTTTGCGTGATCCTATATTCATGCATGAAACGGTAATTTACCCAAAGCTTTCACCTTATAACAAAATCCAAAGTTGAATTCTCGACATATTTTGCGTGATCCTATATTCATGCATGATACGCAAATTTCTCCAAAATGTTCATGCTTCCATAACTTTGTCAAAACCGAACCGATTTTCGTGCTAAGGTCTTTGTTGTCATGGTTGGACTTATACCGAAATCAAAAATTTAATTCTCGACATATTTTGCGTGACCCTATATTCATGCATGAAACGGTAATTTACCCAAAGCTTTCATCTTATAGCAAAATCCAAAGTTGAATTCTCGACATATTTTGCGTGATCCTATATTCAAGCATGATACGCAAATTTCTCCAAAATTTCCATGCTTCCATAACTTTGTCAAAGCCGAACCGATTTTCGTGCTAAGGTCTTTGTTGTCATGGTTGGACTTATAGCGAAATCAAAAATTGAATTCTCGACATATTTTGCGTGATCCCTATATTCATGCATGATACGCAAATTTTTCCAAAATTTTCATGCTTCCATAACTTTTTCAAAATCGAACCGATTTTCGTGCATAAAGACTTTGTTGCCATGGTTGGACTTATACAGATATCCAAAGTTAAATTCTCGACATGTTTTGCGTGATCCTATATTCATGCATGAAACGCTAATTTACCCAAAGCTTTCACCTTATAACAAAATCCAAAGTTGAATTCTCGACATATTTTGCGTGATCCTATATTCATGCATGATACGCAAATTTCTCCAAAATTTTCATGCTTCCATAACTTTGTCAAAACCGAACCGATTTTCGTGCTAAGGTCTTTGTTGTCATGGTTGGACTTATACCGAAATCAAAAATTGAATTCTCGACATATTTTGCGTGACCCTATATTCATGCATGAAACGGTAATTTACCCAAAGCTTTCATCTTATAGCAAAATCCAAAGTTGAATTCTCGACATATTTTGCGTGATCCTATATTCATGCATGATACGCAAATTTCTCCAAAATTTTTATGCTTCCATAACTTTGTCAAAATCGAACCGATTTTTGTGCTAAGGTCTTTGTTGTCATGGTTGTACTTATAGCGAAATCAAAAATGGAATTCTCGACATATTTTGCGTGACCCTATTTTCATGCATGAAACGCTAATTTACCCAAAGCTTTCACCTTATAGCAATATCCAAAGTTGAATTCTCGACATATTTTGCGTGATCCCTATATTCATGCATGATACGCAAATTTCTCCAAAATTTCCATGCTTCCATAACTTTGACAAAACCGAACCGATTTTCGTGCTTAGGTCTTTGTTGTCATGGTTGTACTTATAGCGAAATCAAAAATTGAATTCTCGACATATTTTGCGTGATCCCTATATTCATGCATGATACGCAAATTTCTCCAAAATTTTCATGCTTCCATAACTTTGTCAAAACCGAACCGAATTTTGTGCTAAGGTCTTTGTTGTCATGGTTGGACTTATAGCGAAATCCAAAATTGAATTCTCGACATATTTTGCGTGACACTATATTTATGCATGAAACGCTAATTTACCCAAAGCTTTCACCTTATAGCAATATCCAAAGTTGAATTCTCGACATATTTTGCGTGATCCTATATTCATGCATGATACGCAAATTTCTCCAAAATTTTCATGCTTCCATAACTTTTTCAAAATCGAACCGATTTTCGTGCATAAAGACTTTGTTGCCATGGTTGGACTTATACAGATATCCAAAGTTAAATTCTCGACATGTTTTGCGTGATCCTATATTCATGCATGAAACGCTAATTTACCCAAAGCTTTCACCTTATAACAAAATCCAAAGTTGAATTCTCGACATATTTTGCGTGATCCTATATTCATGCATGATACGCAAATTTCTCCAAAATTTTCATGCTTCCATAAGTTTGTCAAAACCGAACCGATTTTCGTGCTAAGGTCTTTGTTGTCATGGTTGGACTTATACCGAAATCAAAAATGGAATTCTCGACATATTTTGCGTGACCCTATTTTCATGCATGAAACGCTAATTTACCCAAAGCTTTCACCTTATAGCAATATCCAAAGTTGAATTCTCGACAATTTTGCGTGATCCTATATTCATGCATGATACGCAAATTTCTCCAAAATTTCCATGCTTCCATAACTTTGACAAAACCGAACCGATTTTCGTGCTTAGGTCTTTGTTGTCATGGTTGTACTTATAGCGAAATCAAAAATGGAATTCTCGACATATTTTGCGTGACCCTATTTTCATGCATGAAACGCTAATTTACCCAAAGCTTTCACCTTATAGCAATATCCAAAGTTGAATTCTCGACAATTTTGCGTGATCCTATATTCATGCATGATACGCAAATTTCTCCAAAATTTCCATGCTTCCATAACTTTGACAAAACCGAACCGATTTTCGTGCTTAGGTCTTTGTTGTCATGGTTGTACTTATAGCGAAATCAAAAATTGAATTCTCGACATATTTTGCGTGATCCCTATATTCATGCATGATACGCAAATTTTTCCAAAATTTTTATGCTTCCATAACTTTGTCAAAATCGAACCGATTTTTGTGCTAAGGTCTTTGTTGTCATGGTTGGACTTATAGCGAAATCAAAAATGGAATTCTCGACATATTTTGCGTGACCCTATATTCATGCATGAAACGCTAATTTACCCAAAGCTTTCGTCTTATAGCAAAATCTAAAGTTGAATTCTCGAGATATTTTGCGTGATCCTATATTCATGCATGATACGCAAATTTCTCTAAAATTTTCATGCTTCCATAACTTTGTCAAAACCGAACCGATTTTCGTGCTAAGGTCTTTGTTGTCATGGTTGGACTTATAGCGAAATCAAAAATGGAATTCTCGACATATTTTGCGTGACCCTATATTCATGCATGAAACGCTAATTTACCCAAAGCTTCCACCTCATAGCAAAATCCAAAGTTGAATTCTCGACATATTTTGCGTGATCCTATACTCATGCATGATACGCAAATTTCTCCAACATTTTCATGCTTCCATAACTTTGTCAAAATCGAACCGATTTTTGTGCTAAGGTCTTTGTTGTCATGGTTGGACTTATAGCGAAATCCAAAATTGAATTCTCGACATATTTTGCGTGACCCTATATTCATGCATGAAACGGTAATTTACCCAAAGCTTTCATCTTATAGCAAAATCCAAAGTTGAATTCTCGACATATTTTGCGTGATCCTATATTCATGCATGATACGCAAATGCCTCCAAAATTTTCATGCTTCCATAACTTTGTCAAAGCCGAACCGATTTTCGTGCTAAGGTCATTGTTGTCATGGTTGGACTTATACCGAAATCAAAAATTGAATTCTCGACATATTTTGCGTGATCCCTATATTCATGCATGATACGCAAATTTCTCCAAAATTTTCATGCTTCCATAACTTTGTCAAAACCGAACCGATTTTCGTGCATAAAGACTTTGTTGCCATGGTTGGACTTATACAGAAATCCAAAATTGAACTCTCGACATATTTTGCGTGACTATTCATGCATGAAACGCTAATTTACCCAAAGCTTTCACCTTATAGCAATATCCAAAGGTGAATTCTCGACATATTTTGCGTGATCCTATATTCATGCATGATACGCAAATTTCTTCAAAATTTTCATGCTTCCATAAGTTTGTCAAAACCGAACCGATTTTCGTGCTTAGGTCTTTGTTGTCAAGGTTGGACTTATAGCGAAATCAAAAATGGAATTCTCGACATATTTTGTGTGACCCTATTTTCATGCATGAAACGCTAATTTACCCAAAGCTTTCACCTTATAGCAATATCCAAAGTTGAATTCTCGACATATTTTGCGTGATCCTATATTCATGCATGATACGCAAATTACTCCAAAATTTCCATGCTTCCATAACTTTGACATAACCGAACCGATTTTCGTGCTAAGGTTTTTGTTGTCATGGTGACTTATAGCGAAATCAAAAATTGAATTCTCGACATAATTTGCGTGACCCTATTTTCATGCATGAAACGGTAATTTACCCAAAGCTTTCACCTTATAGCAATATCCAAAGTTGAATTCTCGACATATTTTGCGTGATCCTATATTCATGCATGATACGCAAATGTCTCCAAAATTTTCATGCTTCCATAACTTTGTCAAAGCCGAACCGATTTTCGTGCTAAGATCTTTGTTGTCATGGTTGGACTTATAGCGAAATCAAAAATTTAATTCTCGACATATTTTGCGTGACCCTATATTCATGCATGAAACGGTAATTTACCCAAAGCTTTCATCTTATAGCAAAATCCAAAGTTGAATTCTCGACATATTTTGCGTGATCCTATATTCATGCATGATACGCAAATGCCTCCAAAATTTTCATGCTTCCATAACTTTGTCAAAGCCGAACCGATTTTCGTGCTAAGGTCTTTGTTGTCATGGTTGGACTTATAGCGAAATCAAAAATTGAATTCTCGACATATTTTGCGTGATCCCTATATTCATGCGTGATACGCAAATTTCTCCAAAATTTTCATGCTTCCATAACTTTGTCAAAACCGAACCGAATTTTGTGCTAAGGTCTTTGTTGTCATGTTTGGACTTATAGCGAAATCCAAAATTGAATTCTCGACATATTTTGCGTGACCCTATATTTATGCATGAAACGCTAATTTACCCAAAGCTTTCACCTTATAGCAATATCCAAAGTTGAATTCTCGACATATTTTGCGTGATCCTATATTCATGCATGATACGCAAATTTTTCCAAAATTTTCATGCTTCCATAACTTTGTCAAAACCGAACCGATTTTCGTGCTAAGGTCTTTGTTGTCATGGTTGGACTTATAGCAAAATCAAAAATTGAATTCTCGACATATTTTGCGTGATCCCTATATTCATGCATGATACGCAAATTTCTCCAAAATTTTCATGCTTCCATAACTTTGTCAAAACCGAACCGAATTTTGTGCTAAGGTCTATGTTGTCATGTTTGGACTTATAGCGAAATCCAAAATTGATTTCTCTACATATTTTGCGTGACCCTATTTTCATGCATGAAACGCTAATTTACCCAAAGCTTTCACCTTATAGCAATATCCAAAGTTGAATTCTCGACATATTTTGCGTGATCCTATATTCATGCATGATACGCAAATTTCTCCAAAACTTCCATGCTTCCATAACTTTGACAAAACCGAACCGATTTGCGTGCTAAGGTCTGTATAAGCTTTCACCTTATAGCAATATCCAAAGTTGAATTCTCGACATATTTTGCGTGATCCCTATATTCATGCATGATACGCAAATTTCTCCAAAATTTTCATGCTTCCATAACTTTGTCAAAACCAAACTGATTTTCGTGCTAAGGTCTTTGTTGTCATGGTTGGACTTATACCGAAATCAAAAATTGAATTCTCGACATATTTTGCGTGACCCTATATTCATGCATGATACGCAAATGTCTCTAAAATTTTCATGCTTCTATAACTTTGTCAAAACCGAACCGATTTTCCTGCTAAGGTCTTTGTTGTCATGGTTGGACTTATAGCGAAATCAAAAATTTAATTCTCGACATATTTTGCGTGACCCTATATTCATGCATGAAACGGTAATTTACCCAAAACTTCCATGCTTCCATAACTTTGACAAAACCGAACCGATTTGCGTGCTAAGGTCTGTATAAGCTTTCACCTTATAGCAATATCCAAAGTTGAATTCTCGACATATTTTGCGTGATCCCTATATTCATGCATGATACGCAAATTTCTCCAAAATTTTCATGCTTCCATAACTTTGTCAAAACCAAACTGATTTTCGTGCTAAGGTCTTTGTTGTCATGGTTGGACTTATACCGAAATCAAAAATTGAATTCTCGACATATTTTGCGTGATCCTATATTCATGCATGATACGCAAATTTCTCCAAAACTTCCATGCTTCCATAACTTTGACAAAACCGAACCGATTTGCGTGCTAAGGTCTGTATAAGCTTTCACCTTATAGCAATATCCAAAGTTGAATTCTCGACATATTTTGCGTGATCCCTATATTCATGCATGATACGCAAATTTCTCCAAAATTTTCATGCTTCCATAACTTTGTCAAAACCAAACTGATTTTCGTGCTAAGGTCTTTGTTGTCATGGTTGGACTTATACCGAAATCAAAAATTGAATTCTCGACATATTTTGCGTGACCCTATATTCATGCATGATACGCAAATGTCTCCAAAAATTTCATGCTTCCATAACTTTGTCAAAGCCGAACCGATTTTCGTGCTAAGGTCTTTGTTGTTATGGTTGGACTTATAGCGAAATCCAAAATTGAGTTCTCGACATATTTTGCGTGATCCCTATATTCATGCATGATACGCAAATTTCTCCAAAATTTTCATGCTTCCATAACTTTGTCAAAACCGAACCAATTTTTGTGCTAAGGTCTTTGTTGTCATGGTTGGACTTATAGCGAAATCCAAAATTGAATTCTCGACATATTTTGCGTGACCCTATATTCATGCATGAAACGCTAATTTACCCAAAGCGTTGTTCTTATAGCAAAATCCAAAGATGAATTCTCGAGATATTTTGCGTAATCCTATATTCATGCATGATACGCAAATTTCTCTAAAATTTTCATGCTTCTATAACTTTGTCAAAACCGAACCGATTTTCCTGCTAAGGTCTTTGTTGTCATGGTTGGACTTATAGCGAAATCAAAAATTTAATTCTCGACATATTTTGCGTGACCCTATATTCATGCATGAAACGGTAATTTACCCAAAGCTTTCATCTTATAGCAAAATCCAAAGTTGAATTCTCGACATATTTTGCGTGATCCTATATTCATGCATGATACGCAAATGCCTCCAAAATTTTCATGCTTCCATAACTTTGTCAAAGCCGAACCGATTTTCGTGCTAAGGTCATTGTTGTCATGGTTGGACTTATACCGAAATCAAAAATTGAATTCTCGACATATTTTGCGTGATCCCTATATTCATGCATGATACGCAAATTTCTCCAAAATTTTCATGCTTCCATAACTTTGTCAAAACCGAACCGAATTTTGTGCTAAGGTCTTTGTTGTCATGTTTGGACTTATAGCGAAATCCAAAATTGAATTCTCGACATATTTTGCGTGACCCTATATTTATGCATGAAACGCTAATTTACCCAAAGCTTTCACCTTATAGCAATATCCAAAGTTGAATTCTCGACATATTTTGCGTGATCCTATATTCATGCATGATACGCAAATTTTTCCAAAATTTTCATGCTTCCATAACTTTGTCAAAACCGAACCGATTTTCGTGCTAAGGTCTTTGTTGTCATGGTTGGACTTATAGCAAAATCAAAAATTGAATTTTCGACATATTTTGCGTGACCCTATATTCATGCATGAAACGCTAATTTACCCAAAGCGTTGTTCTTATAGCAAAATCCAAAGATGAATTCTCGAGATATTTTGCGTAATCCTATATTCATGCATGATACGCAAATTTCTCTAAAATTTTCATGCTTCTATAACTTTGTCAAAACCGAACCGATTTTCCTGCTAAGGTCTTTGTTGTCATGGTTGGACTTATAGCGAAATCAAAAATTGATTTCTCTACATATTTTGCGTGACCCTATTTTCATGCATGAAACGCTAATTTACCCAAAGCTTTCACCTTATAGCAATATCCAAAGTTGAATTCTCGACATATTTTGCGTGATCCTATATTCATGCATGATACGCAAATTTCTCCAAAACTTCCATGCTTCCATAACTTTGACAAAACCGAACCGATTTGCGTGCTAAGGTCTGTATAAGCTTTCACCTTATAGCAATATCCAAAGTTGAATTCTCGACATATTTTGCGTGATCCCTATATTCATGCATGATACGCAAATTTCTCCAAAATTTTCATGCTTCCATAACTTTGTCAAAACCAAACTGATTTTCGTGCTAAGGTCTTTGTTGTCATGGTTGGACTTATACCGAAATCAAAAATTGAATTCTCGACATATTTTGCGTGACCCTATATTCATGCATGATACGCAAATGTCTCCAAAATTTTCATGCTTCCATAACTTTGTCAAAGCCGAACCGATTTTCGTGCTAAGGTCTTTGTTGTTATGGTTGGACTTATAGCGAAATCCAAAATTGAGATCTCGACATATTTTGCGTGATCCCTATATTCATGCATGATACGCAAATTTCTCCAAAATTTTCATGCTTCCATAACTTTGTCAAAACCGAACCAATTTTTGTGCTAAGGTCTTTGTTGTCATGGTTGGACTTATAGCGAAATCCAAAATTGAATTCTCGACATATTTTGCGTGACCCTATATTTATGCATGAAACGCTAATTTACCCAAAGCTTTCACTTTCTAGCAATATCCAAAGTTGAATTCTCGACATATTTTGCGTGATCCCTATATTCATGCATGATACGCAAATTTCTCCAAAATTTTCATGCTTCCATAACTTTGTCAAAACCAAACTGATTTTCGTGCTAAGGTCTTTGTTGTCATGGTTGGACTTATACCGAAATCAAAAATTGAATTCTCGACATATTTTGCGTGATCCTATATTCATGCATGATACGCAAATTTCTCCAAAACTTCCATGCTTCCATAACTTTGACAAAACCGAACCGATTTGCGTGCTAAGGTCTGTATAAGCTTTCACCTTATAGCAATATCCAAAGTTGAATTCTCGACATATTTTGCGTGATCCCTATATTCATGCATGATACGCAAATTTCTCCAAAATTTTCATGCTTCCATAACTTTGTCAAAACCAAACTGATTTTCGTGCTAAGGTCTTTGTTGTCATGGTTGGACTTATACCGAAATCAAAAATTGAATTCTCGACATATTTTGCGTGATCCTATATTCATGCATGATACGCAAATTTCTCCAAAACTTCCATGCTTCCATAACTTTGACAAAACCGAACCGATTTGCGTGCTAAGGTCTGTATAAGCTTTCACCTTATAGCAATATCCAAAGTTGAATTCTCGACATATTTTGCGTGATCCCTATATTCATGCATGATACGCAAATTTCTCCAAAATTTTCATGCTTCCATAACTTTGTCAAAACCAAACTGATTTTCGTGCTAAGGTCTTTGTTGTCATGGTTGGACTTATACCGAAATCAAAAATTGAATTCTCGACATATTTTGCGTGACCCTATATTCATGCATGATACGCAAATGTCTCCAAAAATTTCATGCTTCCATAACTTTGTCAAAGCCGAACCGATTTTCGTGCTAAGGTCTTTGTTGTTATGGTTGGACTTATAGCGAAATCCAAAATTGAGTTCTCGACATATTTTGCGTGATCCCTATATTCATGCATGATACGCAAATTTCTCCAAAATTTTCATGCTTCCATAACTTTGTCAAAACCGAACCAATTTTTGTGCTAAGGTCTTTGTTGTCATGGTTGGACTTATAGCGAAATCCAAAATTGAATTCTCGACATATTTTGCGTGACCCTATTTTCGTGCATGAAACGCTAATTTACCCAAAGCTTTCACTTTCTAGCAATATCCAAAGTTGAATTCTGGACATATTTTGCGTGATCCTATATTCATGCATGATACGCAAATTTTTCCAAAATTTTCATGCTTCCATAAGTTTGTCAAAACCGAACCGATTTTCGTGCTAAGGTCTTTGTTGTCATGGTTGGACTTATAGCGAAATCAAAAATTGAATTCTCGACATATTTTGCGTGACCCTATTTTCGTGCATGAAACGCTAATTTACCCAAAGCTTTCACCTTATAGCAATATCCAAAGTTGAATTCTCGACATATTTTGCGTGATCCTATATTCATGCATGATTCGCAAATTTCTCCAAAATTTCCATGCTTCCATAACTTTGACAAAACCGAACCGATTTTCGTGCTAAGGTCTTTGTTGTCATGGTTGGACTTATAGCGAAATCAAAAATTGAATTCTCGACATATTTTGCGTGATCCCTATATTCATGCATGATACGCAAATTTCTCCAAAATTTTCATGCTTCCATAACTTTGTCAAAACAGAACCGATTTTCGTGCATAAAGACTTTGTTGCCATGGTTGGACTTATACAGAAATCCAAAATTGAACTCTCGACATATTTTGCGTGACTATTCATGCATGAAACGCTAATTTACCCAAAGCTTTCACCTTATAGCAATATCCAAAGGTGAATTCTCGACATATTTTGCGTGATCCTATATTCATGCATGATACGCAAATTTCTTCAATATTTTCATGCTTCCATAAGTTTGGCAAAACCGAACCGATTTTCGTGCTTAGGTCTTTGTTGTCAAGGTTGGACTTATAGCGAAATCAAAAATGGAATTCTCAACATATTTTGTGTGACCCTATTTTCATGCATGAAACGCTAATTTACCCAAAGCTTTCACCTTATAGCAATATCCAAAGTTGAATTCTCGACATATTTTGCGTGATCCTATATTCATGCATGATACGCAAATTTCTCCAAAATTTCCATGCTTCCATAACTTTGACATAACCGAACCGATTTTCGTGCTAAGGTCTTTGTTGTCATGGTTGGACTTATAGCGAAATCAAAAATTGAATTCTCGACATATTTTGCGTGACCCTATTTTCATGCATGAAACGGTAATTTACCCAAAGCTTTCACCTTATAGCAATATCCAAAGTTGAATTCTCGACATATTTTGCGTGATCCCTATATTCATGCATGATACGCAAATTTCTCCAAAATTTTCATGCTTCCATAACTTTGTCAAAACCGAACCGAATTTTGTGCTAAGGTCTTTGTTGTCATGGTTGGACTTATAGCGAAATCCAAAATTGAATTCTCGACATATTTTGCGTGACCCTATACTTATGCATGAAACGCTAATTTACCCAAAGCTTTCACCTTATAGCAATATCCAAAGTTGAATTCTCGACATATTTTGCGTGATCCTATATTCATGCATGATACGCAAATTTTTCCAAAATTTTCATGCTTCCATAACTTTGTCAAAACCGAACCGATTTTCGTGCTAAGGTCTTTGTTGTCATGGTTGGACTTATAGCAAAATCAAAAATGGAATTTTCGACATATTTTGCGTGACCCTATATTCATGCATGAAACGCTAATTTACCCAAAGCTTTGATCTTATAGCAAAATCCAAAGTTGAATTCTCGAGATATTTTGCGTAATCCTATATTCATGCATGATACGCAAATTTCTCTAAAATTTTCATGCTTCTATAACTTTGTCAAAACCGAAGCGATTTTCCTGCTAAGGTCTTTGTTGTCATGGTTGGGCTTATAGCGAAATCAAAAATTGATTTCTCGACATATTTTGCGTGACCCTATTTTCATGCATGAAACGCTAATTTACCCAAAGCTTTCACCTTATAGCAATATCCAAAGTTGAATTCTCGACATATTTTGCGTGATCCTATATTCATGCATGATACGCAAATTTCTCCAAAATTTCCATGCTTCCATAACTTTGACAAAACCGAACCGATTTGCGTGCTAAGGTCTGTATAAGCTTTCACCTTATAGCAATATCCAAAGTTGAATTCTCGACATATTTTGCGTGATCCCTATATTCATGCATGATACGCAAATTTCTCCAAAATTTTCATGCTTCCATAACTGTGTCATAATCAAACTGATTTTCGTGCTAAGGTCTTTGTTGTTATGGTTGGACTTATACCGAAATCAAAAATTGAATTCTCGACATATTTTGCGTGACCCTATATTCATGCATGAAACGCTAATTTACCCAAAGCTTTCATCTTATAGCAAAATCCAAAGTTGAATTCTCGACATATTTTGCGTGATCCTATATTCATGCATGATACGCAAATGTCTCCAAAATTTTCATGCTTCCATAACTTTGTCAAAGCCGAACCGATTTTCGTGCTAAGGTCTTTGTTGTTATGGTTGGACTTATAGCGAAATCCAAAATTGAGTTCTCGACATATTTTGCGTGATCCCTATATTCATGCATGATACGCAAATTTCTCCAAAATTTTCATGCTTCCATAACTTTGTCAAAACCGAACCGATTTTTGTGCTAAGGTCTTTGTTGTCATGGTTGGACTTATAGCGAAATCCAAAATTGAATTCTCGACATATTTTGCGTGACCCTATATTTATGCATGAAACGCTAATTTACCCAAAGCTTTCACTTTATAGCAATATCCAAAGTTGAGTTCTGGACATATTTTGCGTGATCCTATATTCATGCATGATACGCAAATTTTTCCAAAATTTTCATGCTTCCATAAGTTTGTCAAAACCGAACCGATTTTCGTGCTAAGGTCTTTGTTGTCATGGTTGGACTTATAGCGAAATCAAAAATTGAATTCTCGACATATTTTGCGTGACCCTATATTCATGCATGAAACGCTAATTTACCCAAAGCTTTGATCTTATAGCAAAATCAAAAGTTGAATTCTCGACATATTTTGCGTGATCCTATATTCATGCATGATACGCAAATTTCTCCAAAATTTCCATGCTTCCATAACTTTGACAAAACCGAACCGATTTTCGTGCTAAGGTCTTTATAAGCTTTCACCTTATAGCAATATCCAAAGTTGAATTCTCGTCATATTTTGCGTGATCCCTATATTCATGCATGATACGCAAATTTCTCCAAAATTTTCATGCTTCCATAACTTTGTCAAAACCGAACCGATTTTCGTGCTAAGTTCTTTGTTGTCATGGTTGGACTTATACCGAAATCAAAAATTGAATTCTCGACATATTTTGCGTGACCCTATTATTCATGCATGAAACGGTAATTTACCCAAAGTTTTCATCTTATAGCAAAATCCAAAGTTGAATTCTCGACATATTTTGCGTGATCTTATATTCATGCATGATACGCAAATGTCTCCAAAATTTTCATGCTTCCATAACTTTGTCAAAGCCGAACCGATTTTCGTGCTAAGGTCTTTGTTGTTATGGTTGGACTTATAGCGAAATCAAAAATTGAATTCTCGACATATTTTGCGTGATCCCTATATTCATGTATGATACGCAGATTTCTCCAAAATTTTCATGCTTCCATAACTTTGTCAAAACCGAACCGATTTTTGTGCTAAGGTCTTTGTTGTCATGGTTGGACTTATAGCGAAATCAAAAATTCATGCATGAATTCATGCATGAAACGCTAATTTACCCAAAGATTTCACCTTATAGCAATATCCAAAGTTGAATTCTCGACATATTTTGCGTGATCCTATATTCATGCATGATACGCAAATGTCTCCAAAATTTTCATGCTTCCATAACTTTGTCAAAGCCGAACCGATTTTCGTGCTAAGGTCTTTGTTGTTATGGTTGGACTTATAGCGAAATCAAAAATTGAATTCTCGACATATTTTGCGTGATCCTATATTCATGCATGAAACGCTAATTTACCCAAAGTTTTCACCTTATAACAAAACCCAAAGTTGAATTCTCGACATATTTTGCGTGATCCTATATTCATGCATGATACGCAAATTTCTCCAAAATTTCCATGCTTCCATAACTTTGACAAAACTGAACCGATTTTCGTGCTAAGGTCTTTGTTGTCATGGTTGGACTTATACCGAAATCAAAAATGGAATTCTCGACATATTTTTCGTGATCCCTATATTCATGCATGATACGCAAATTTTTCCAAAATTTTCATGCCTCCATAACTTTTTCAAAATCGAACCGATTTTCGTGCATAAAGACTTTGTTGCCATGGTTGGACTTATACAGATATCCAAAGTTAAATTCTCGACATGTTTTGCGTGATCCTATATTCATGCATGAAACGCTAATTTACCCAAAGCTTTCACCTTATAACAAAATCCAAAGTTGAATTCTCGACATATTTTGCGTGATCCTATATTCATGCATGATACGCAAATTTCTCCAAAATGTTCATGCTTCCATAACTTTGTCAAAACCGAACCGATTTTCGTGCTAAGGTCTTTGTTGTCATGGTTGGACTTATACCGAAATCAAAATTTTAATTCTCGACATATTTTGCGTGACCCTATATTCATGCATGAAACGGTACTTTACCCAAAGCTTTCATCTTATAGCAAAATCCAAAGTTGAATTCTCGACATATTTTGCGTGATCCTATATTCATGCATGATACGCAAATTTTTCCAAAATTTTCATGCTTCCATAAGTTTGTCAAAACCGAACCGATTTTCGTGCTAAGGTCTTTGTTGTCATGGTTGGACTTATAGCGAAATCAAAAATTGAATTCTCGACATATTTTGCGTGACCCTATATTCATGCATGAAACGCTAATTTACCCAAAGCTTTGATCTTATAGCAAAATCAAAAGTTGAATTCTCGAGATATTTTGCGTAATCCTATATTCATGCATGATACGCAAATTTCTCTAAAATTTTCATGCTTCTATAACTTTGTCAAAACCGAACCGATTTTCCTGCTAAGGTCTTTGTTGTCATGGTTGGACTTATAGCGAAATCAAAAATTGAATTCTCGACATATTTTGCGTGACCCTATTTTCATGCATGAAACGCTAATTTACCCAAAGCTTTCACCTTATAGCAATATCCAAAGTTGAATTCTCGACATATTTTGCGTGATCCTATATTCATGCATGATACGCAAATTTCTCCAAAATTTCCATGCTTCCATAACTTTGACAAAACCGAACCGATTTTCGTGCTAAGGTCTTTATAAGCTTTCACCTTATAGCAATATCCAAAGTTGAATTCTCGTCATATTTTGCGTGATCCCTATATTCATGCATGATACGCAAATTTCTCCAAAATTTTCATGCTTCCATAACTTTGTCAAAACCGAACCGATTTTCGTGCTAAGTTCTTTGTTGTCATGGTTGGACTTATACCGAAATCAAAAATTGAATTCTCGACATATTTTGCGTGACCCTATTATTCATGCATGAAACGGTAATTTACCCAAAGCTTTCATCTTATAGCAAAATCCAAAGTTGAATTCTCGACATATTTTGCGTGATCTTATATTCATGCATGATACGCAAATGTCTCCAAAATTTTCATGCTTCCATAACTTTGTCAAAGCCGAACCGATTTTCGTGCTAAGGTCTTTGTTGTTATGGTTGGACTTATAGCGAAATCAAAAATTGAATTCTCGACATATTTTGCGTGATCCCTATATTCATGTATGATACGCAGATTTCTCCAAAATTTTCATGCTTCCATAACTTTGTCAAAACCGAACCGATTTTTGTGCTAAGGTCTTTGTTGTCATGGTTGGACTTATAGCGAAATCAAAAATTCATGCATGAATTCATGCATGAAACGCTAATTTACCCAAAGATTTCACCTTATAGCAATATCCAAAGTTGAATTCTCGACATATTTTGCGTGATCCTATATTCATGCATGATACGCAAATTTCTCCAAAATTTCCATGCTTCCATAACTTTGACAAAACCGAACCGATTTTCGTGCTAAGGTCTTTGTTGTCATGGTTGGACTTATAGCGAAATCAAAAATGGAATTCTCGACATATTTTTCGTGATCCCTATATTCATGCATGATACGCAAATTTTTCCAAAATTTTCATGCCTCCATAACTTTTTCAAAATCGAACCGATTTTCGTGCATAAAGACTTTGTTGCCATGGTTGGACTTATACAGATATCCAAAGTTAAATTCTCGACATGTTTTGCGTGATCCTATATTCATGCATGAAACGCTAATTTACCCAAAGCTTTCACCTTATAACAAAATCCAAAGTTGAATTCTCGACATATTTTGCATGATCCTATATTCATGCATGATACGCAAATTTCTCCAAAATTTCCATGCTTCCATAACTTTGACAAAACCGAACCGATTTTCGTGCTAAGGTCTTTGTTGTCATGGTTGGACTTATAGCGAAATCAAAAATGGAATTCTCGACATATTTTTCGTGATCCCTATATTCATGCATGATACGCAAATTTTTCCAAAATTTTCATGCCTCCATAACTTTTTCAAAATCGAACCGATTTTCGTGCATAAAGACTTTGTTGCCATGGTTGGACTTATACAGATATCCAAAGTTAAATTCTCGACATGTTTTGCGTGATCCTATATTCATGCATGAAACGCTAATTTACCCAAAGCTTTCACCTTATAACAAAATCCAAAGTTGAATTCTCGACATATTTTGCGTGATCCTATATTCATGCATGATACGCAAATTTCTCCAAAATTTTCATGCTTCCATAACTTTTTCAAAATCGAACCGATTTTCGTTCAACCCGGAGAAAACGCAGGCTATATTTTTCACACAAAAACGTAAAGACATCTATGTTCCAAGTGGCGATATCCAGTTAGGGAACGTAGACATTAAATGGGAAGCATGTGTTAAATATCTAGGAATAATATTAGACAATAAATTGAAATTTAAAGATCATATATATGCCACAAACAAAAAGTTAAACATGACAATTCGCACATTGTATCCATTTATTAATAGGAATTCGCGCTTAAATATAGAAAACAAAATGTTCCTGTTTAGATCAATCTTTCAAGCAATAATTTTCTATGGTGCACCGGTGTGGGCTGATGTAGCAAAATGCCACTTAAATAAATTGCAAATTACCCAAAACAAAATTTTAAAAATGATGCTTAACCTCCCCTGGCATCACTCTACGATTGATTTGCATAGTAGGGCAAATATTGAAACTGTTGCAGCCAGGACCTTGCGCCTAACGCAAATCTTCAACTCGAGATGTATGCAGTCAGCATATCCTCACATTAATGATATGGCGTAGCCACTTTAGTCTTAAGCTCCCCGTCCCTGTCCCTCTCCCCTTCCTTTCCTGCCCTGACCCTTATTTTAACTCCTTTTTTTTTCCTAATTCTAAGGGGTTTTGTAATTTTTCCCCATCTGATAATGTTCCTGTTGTTCAATATAAATATACATATAGCATTAATTTACAACATTATTAAAGTAGAAAAGAATTTCAATACTCAAAAAAAAACCTGTATATTAAAATGGAGAAATAAATGAAATGAAATGAACCGATTTTCGTGCATAAAGACTTTGTTGCCATGGTTGGACTTATACAGATATCCAAAGTTAAATTCTCGACATGTTTTGCGTGATCCTATATTCATGCATGAAACGCTAATTTACCCAAAGCTTTCATCTTATAGCAAAATCTAAAGTTGAATTCTCGAGATATTTTGCGTGATCCTATATTCATGCATGATACGCAAATTTCTCCAACATTTCCATGCTTCCATAACTTTGTCAAAATCGAACCGATTTTTGTGCTAAGGTCTTTGTTGTCATGGTTGGACTTATAGCGAAATCCAAAATTGAATTCTCGACATATTTTGCGTGACCCTATTTTCATGCATGAAACGCTAATTTACCCAAAGCTTTCACCTTATAGCAATATCCAAAGTTGAATTCTCGACATATTTTGCGTGATCCTATATTCATGCATGATACGCAAATTTCTCCAAAATTTCCATGCTTCCATAACTTTGACAAAACCGAACCGATTTTCGTGCTAAGGTCTTTGTTGTCATGGTTGGACTTATAGCGAAATCAAAAATTGAATTCTCGACATATTTTGCGTGACTATTCATGCATGAAACGCTAATTTACCCAAAGCTTTCACCTTATAGCAATATCCAACGTTGAATTCTCGACATATTTCGCGTGATCCTATATTCATGCATGATTCGCAAATTTCTCCAAAATTTTCATGCTTCCATAACTTTGACAAAACCGAACCGATTTTCGTGCTAAGGTCTTTGTTGTCATGGTTGGACTTATAGCGAAATCCAAAATTGAATTCTCGACATATTTTGCGTGATCCCTATATTCATGCATGATACGCAAATTTCTCCAAAATTTTCATGCTTCCATAAGTTTGTCAAAACCGATCCGATTTTCGTGCTTAGGTCTTTGTTGTCAAGGTTGGACTTATAGCGAAATCAAAAATGGAATTCTCGACATATTTTGTGTGACCCTATATTCATGCATGAAACGTGTTTTGTCGTGGCGGCAGAAACGATGAAGATTCCCAAAAAAAAGGCAGGCACTTGCAATTACTTTAAACTTCAATTTTATTCACTTGAAAATATATACGTCTTCACGTGTTCACAGCTTCTTTAAGATTAAAATTGGCCTAGGAAAATGGCGCTTAAGTTTTAGTGTGGTGAGTAACTGGTGCACGACTGCACCAGTGATGCCGGTTTAGCTGTTTTAGCTTTAGTTGCTTAAACATTCTCCCCCCTTTGCACGGAGTTGCTAGAAGATTTTGGGAGGGGGGACCGGTCTTACAGAGGACATGGTCCGGACACGATCCAGCCGAAGATGGTGCGCTGGGCTATCGGGGATCCGTTTTGGCTGGGCACGAATCCTTCTCGCATGATGTGCGAGTATACATCAGCCCCCAACACCAGGAAGGTATTTCCTGGCTCATCAAAACGCTCATCTGCCAGTTTCAGGTCCGTGAACTTCTCCCGGACTCCTGCTCCGATCGCACGCAGTGGTGTTCGCACCTGCATCTCGGCTCCGAGCTTGAGCAGGACTTCGAAGCTCGGCTCCGGAGTAGTAGTTGGGCGGATAATTGCCGTGCAGACTCGGTCCTCTCCCACCTGGATGTGTTGCAGTTTAAGTGCGGAAGCGAGAGACTCGTCGATGTAGCTCATCGTGGCACACGAGTCAATGAGTGCCCGCACTTCGAATGCTTTTTCCCCATTGTCCACACGGACCATGGCAGTGGGAAATACATTCGTGGACTTGTGCTGGAGAATAGTGGAGAGAGTCGGAGGATGTCTGGAGGTAGACGTGGAGAGGGTCGGAGGATGTCTGGAGGTAGACGTAGGTGGAGACGGGGATCGACTTGCGGCAGAGGGACGACCCCGTTCATGAAAATGAAGCAGCGTATGGTGAGGTTCGTTGCATAGGCGGCACGCGTCCCCGCTCATGCACGACTTGCCGGAGTGCTGGTGCGCCAGGCAATTGGAGCAGTACTTATTCACTAGTACTGCGCGGAGACGTTTCTCAGCACTCAGGCGTAGGAAGCGTTTGCACTTTCGCAGTGGATGAATTCCAGAGTAGACTCGGCAGCGGAAGGACGAAGTTCCTCGAGTACGTCTGCTCTCCAACGATTGTGCGGTGTGCTTGCGTAGTGCCATCTTTGCTGTCAGAAATCAATAGAGTGCTGGAAGGACAGATGCGGGATGAACATTAAATGAGTGTTTCTGGAGAGCGACGCGTCGTCAGCATCTATTGCTGACTAGCCGCAGCCTGGTCAATAGGAAGGAGTAGAAGTTTGACGATGGGCCTTTTTACAACTCCGTGTGAAGTCTGGACGTCGACCACACGGACCTTGTCGTCAGCGCCTGGATACACGGAGAGAACCCGACCGAGCCGCCACTCGTTCGAGGGAAGGTTTTCTTCCTTGATGATAACCAGATCTCCCACTTGGAGATCTCGGTTTGGAAATTGCCATTTGTTGCGCTTGTGCAGCTCTTTCAGGTATTCTTCCTTCCAGCGCATGCAGAATTGCTGGTTAAGAGCCTTGAGCCGCTGCCATCGGTTGATGATGGACATAGCGGGCTCTTGGATTTCAGGCTCGGCTACGGAAAGGAGAGGGCCACCAACAAGAAAATGTCCAGGAGTGAGTGCTAGAAGATCTGTGGGATCTTCTGACATTGGAGAAAGAGGTCTGGAGTTTAGACACGCCTCAATTTTACTTAGTAGGGTAGCGAGTTCTTCGAAGGTATATTTTGTGGAAGACGTCGCTTTGTGGAATAAAGTTTTAAAACTTTTAACCCCTACTTCCCAAAGACCGCCCATATGTGGGGCACCTGGAGGATTGAAGCGCCAAGACAGTTTGTGATGACTGTATTTGACGGTCACCAGAGCTTTGGTTGCTTCGAGGAAGTCGCGGGTCAGCAGCTTGGAGGCTCCTACAAAGTTTTTGCCATTGTCGGAGTACATTCGAAGTGGACATCCGCGCCTTGCTATGAACCTCGCAAAGGCAGCCAGGAACTTTTCGGACGTTAAGTCGGAAGTGGGCTCCAAGTGAATAGCTTTGGTGCTGAAACACACGAAGACGCAGACGTAACCCTTCGTGATTAGGCACGCCCGTCCAGTGTAGTTTTTGATTTCGAAAGGACCTGCGAAATCAACACCCGTATGCTGAAAGGCTCTGGAGAAAGTGGCCCTTTCGGCCGGTAGGTCACCCATCATCTGGGTCTGGAGCTGCTTACGGTGGACGATGCACACTCGGCAGGAACTTGCAACGGATTTAATCAGGGTCTTTAATTTGGGTATCCAATACTTGGCTCGGATGAGCCTCATCATTAATTGGTTCCCTCCATGTAAGGATATAGTATGGACGAAGCGAACTAGAAGGCGGCTAAATTGGCAATTGAAAGGGACCAGAATTGGATGTCGCTCATCGTAACTCAATGATTACGACGCTTTTAGCCGCCCACAGGCCCGGAGGAGACCGTGTTTGTCAAGAAAGGGATTCAAGTTCAGGATACTACTTGATCTCGCAACTTGCTTCTTGTTGAGCAAACTACTGCACTCTAGTGGATATTCCTTTCGCTGTGTATACAAGAGGAATACATCATGCGCTTCGGAGAGTTCTTTAGCCGTCTTGATTGGAGCCACTCTAGTCTTGGATGTGAGGAGATGCGTAGAGATCTGTCCGTCTACAGTAATGCGCACGTAAAGCGCTGCTCCATAAGCCCGCTGTGATGCATCACAGAAGCCGTGGAATTGCATTTTTGCTTTAGGGCGGAAATTTACCCATCTGGGAATGCGAACTTCTCCCATACGAGGGTAATTTCGTAGGAACTCGTGCCAGCGTCGTACAAGTGGTTCTGGCAAGAGATCATCCCAAGCGAGATCGTATAGCCAGATTTCTTGCATAAGAATCTTGGCCTGGACTATGACGGGTGCTAGCCATCCAGCAGGGTCAAATAGCCTAGCGATTTGTGAAAGCACCTCGCGTTTTGTAAAGAAATCCTTCGCTGGCAACTCGGAGGGCGAAAAGAATAACTCATCCGTGGTTGCTTGCCATCGGATGCCAAGCGTTTTTGCAATGCTAGCTTCTTCTAGCTCTAAGAAGTCAGCTCGCAGGAGATGATCCTTTGGAATTTGGCTCAACACCCCCTTCTCATTGGATGTCCACTTTCTCAAAGGGAACCCAGCGGAGTCGAGCGCTTTGCGAAGCTCTTGGATGGTCAGGATTGCTTGCTCTTTCGTATGCGCTCCCGCCAGGACATCGTCCACATACATGTGCTGTGATATGATGTGACTGGCCAGGGGATACTGAGCTGAAATATCGTTAGCTAATTGCTGAAGGACACGGAGAGCCAGGAAAGGAGCACAGTTGACACCGAACGTGACGGTGTTTAATTCAAAATCGCATATGTTCCCCTCGGAATTGCGAAAAAGAATACGCTGGAAAGGAGTGTGCTTCGAGTCGACTATAATCTGCCGGTACATCTTCGTAATATCGGCATTGAAAACAAATTGGAATAGCCGCCACTTTAGGAGTTGGAGGGTTAAGTCGGACTGGAGGACTGGCCCTGGATGTAGAACGTCGTTAAGACTCACGCCGTTCGTGGACTTGCTCGAAGCGTTGAAAACAACACGGACTCTAGTTGTTGTACTTTCTGGTTTAATGACCGCATGATGAGGAAGATAAAACACATGTGAGCTTTGGAGTGTGGATGAAACTTGTGTCATATGCCCTAGATCCAAGTATTCCTGTATGACAGTATCATACTCTTGCTTCTATAGGGGAGTTTTACCTAATCGATGCTCATTTTTTAGGAACTGAGCCATCGCGATGGATCTAGAATGACCCAACTGGATATTTTCTGGGTCGCGAAATGGCAGAGTCACAATGTATCTGCCGCTATTATCTCTACAAGTCGTCTTCTTGAAGTTCTGCTCACAAAAGGTATCAGACGCCTTCGGCACACTGGCCGGCATGTCCTCCACCTCCCAAAATTTTGTGAGCAGTTCGTCAAGTGCAGGATCTTGGCCGACGGAAACTTGTGTGGAGAAAGACGAGATGGACTTAGACATTTTTGCCGGAATTGGACCTGTCAGTATCCAGCCGAAAATGGTCTCTTGCCCGACAAGGGAGCCACAAATTTTCGATCTGAATCCGTTCATAAGGATTGAGGGAAGAATATCCGCACCTATGAGCACATCAATTTGAGAGCTCTTTGAAAATGACGGATCGGCAAGTTTAATATCGGGTAGATCCGATAAGACGCAATCGCGTATGGAGCAGGATGGCAGATTGCCTGCCAGCTTTGGCAGAACATATGCAGATACATCTATCTGCAGCCTTCGCCGATCTGTCGGACCAATTCGGAAGTGGCAAAGTTTGCTTGTCTGGGCTGCAACAGCTTGGTTGAGTCCAGAGACTTGAGCCTGTACCGTCTGGTAAGGCAACTTAGTCAAATTGAACATTCGCTCGGAAATGAACGTTGCTTCTGACCCGGAGTCGATCAGAGCGCGTGCTGTGTAGTTGACACCTCGATGGGAAACTTGGATGATGGCTGTGCCTAAAAGCACGCCTCGGGTGTTCGACGCAAAAAAGTTTTGGACATTTGCCGCTTGTTGAGGAGTGGACTGTATGTTCGATTGTGGATTTGACGGAGCGGCAACATGAGTGGAGTCATTGCGGTGGAGTAATGTGTGGTGACGGCCCTTGCATGTGTAGCAACTATGGGCACTAGGGCAGTCACGAAGTTGATGCCCTCTAGCGAAGCAGTTGAGGCAGAGTTTCCTTTGCTTAATATAGTTGGATCGTTCATTAACAGTCATCTGAAGGAAACGTGGACACACCCGAACAGGGTGGTTTTCCTTGGAGCAAAGATCACACGTTCTGCTCTTGGAAGCCACTTTGGCTTCAAACGCGTTTACTCTTCTTGGAGCTGAAGAGTTTCGCGCTGGCTTGGAATTTCCTGGAGGAGTCGGAGTAGGGTTGCCATCTTCAATGGCTTCTAATGTGCGATAACGTTCGCAAAGAAATTGGTTCATTTCGCTCCAGGATGGAATATCGCACTTGTTGGCGAGTGACTGCTCCCATAGCGATCGTGATAGTTTCGGCAGCTTTCCGGAAACGAAATAAACTATTAAACAGTCCCAGTTTTCGGTGGAGATTTTTGCCTGTGCTAGGGCTGCAAGACCGCTTTGGATGGTCGTTTGGAGCTCTTTCAGCGCGTTAGCTGATTCGGAAGTTGCAGCAGGCAAATTGGCAAGAAGCTTGAGCTGGCTGTTTACTAACAGACGCTTATTTTCATAGCGATCGGATAAAGCTGCCCATGCGGACTCGAAACCTTCATGGGTGAGCGGAGATTTGGCTACAATTGCCTTGGCCTCACCCCCCGTTTTAGCGTTAAGATGGAAAAGCTTTTCTACTGGGGTGAGCCTCGGATTGTTCACATAAATAGCTGAGAACAAGTCCCTGAACGTTGGCCATCGTAAGTAATCGCCGTGAAAAACCTCGGTGTCGCAAGGAGGAAGACGACAGCCGCTTGACTCGGATGGACGCGTCGCAGATGGGGTGTGAAGATTTCTCGGAGCGGAGGCCTGGTCTATTAGCCTATTTAGCTTAGCTAGACCCCGCTCATATGCAGAATAGCAGTGATCGTACTTAGCTTCCAGAACTTGGAAATCACTACTCGCTTCCCCTTGGCTAAGTGCTTTGGAAGCTCTACCGTATTCGGCCTCAACCTTCTCCCATAGATCTTTAATACGGTCCCGACGGACCTGGAGTGCATATGGATCCTCTTCAGAAACTGCTGGACCGCTGATCTTTGCCTCAAAGAGACTCAGTCTGTCACTTACAGAAATAAATTCGGACATGGCCATGGTGCTGACGGACTGATTCTGAATTTTGGATCGGGTGCCGATTGAACTTGGACTGGGCCTTTGGTTTTGAATTGGAGAACGAGTAGAACTGCGTCTCGCTTCAACACCGGGAGGAACCTTTAAAAGTTTTTTATTATCCGGGACGGCTCCGGTGGGCATAATACGCTTCCCCTTTAACTAAGGAAACAAACTCTGATTTGGAAGGAAAACGCAGAATGCCAGCGGAAATAATTAAATTTGGAGACCAATAAAACACAAAATAATGTAAATAAGCAATTTTTTTTCTCAAGAGAAAAAAAAAATATTTAAAAAAAATATTTAAATATTTACGAAAAATAAATTTTTTATAATATGTAATAATTGCTTATTATTAAAAATTATTGTATTAAAAAATATATATTTATTACAGGAAGTAATGGAATTCCGAATAAAATTGTATTTCTTTATTTAAATGTTTAAATGTGTTTTGGTTTTCATAGATGCGCATACGGAATCGATGTGCGCAGTGGAAATGTTTGATGGTGTTGGCAACGTTGAGCAGTGTAAACCGTCTAATTCGATATTTGTTGAAGTCGATCGATAACAGCTGACCGATATCTGTTGTTTACTTTTCGTTCGAAGATTAACTTTATTTTATTGTTTTATTTATTTAAATAAATCAAACGAACGTGTTCAAGTTCGTTTAAAGTGTTATTGGTGCGCGGCAGTGATTGTGATTATTTGAAAGTGTGTAATTTATAAGAGCATTGTAAGTATTTGCGTGTGTATGTCGGTATGTGCGTATTGCAATTGTACTGCCAGCATATGTATGTAAATATATATGTATAATCGTAGCACTAATTATATTGTTAAGAATTATAAATAGTAAGTCAACTTGTTTGGACTTCTGAAATATTGATATGTAATAGGAACAATGTAATCACATATGATGTAAATGTATGTATGTATGTACGTATGTCGGTGTGTGCGGATTGCACTTGTGCTGCCGGCA
>JBAMCL010000724.1:0-23562 GCA_037075165.1 Hirtodrosophila histrioides | reverse complement strand
TATTCTTGCATGAAACGCTAATTTACCCAAAGCTTTCACCTTATAGCAAAATCCAAAGTTGAATTCTCGACATATTTTGCGTGATCCCTATATTCATGCATGATACGCAAATTTCTCCAAAATTTTCATGCTTCCATAAGTTTGTCAAAATCGAACCGATTTTCGTGCATAAAGACTTTGTTGCCATGGTTGGACTTATAGCAGAAATCACAAAATTGAATTCTCGACATATTTTGCGTGACCCTATATTCATGCATGAAACGCTAATTTACCCAAAGCTTTCACCTTATAGCAAAATCCAAAGTTGAATTCTCGACATATTTTGCGTGATCCTATATTCATGCATGATACGCAAATTTCTCCAAAATTTTCATGCTTCCATAAGTTTGTCAAAACCGAACCGATTTTCGTGCTTAAGGTCTTTGTTGTCATGGTTGGACTTATAGCGAAATCAAAAATTGAATTCTCGACATATTTTGCGTGATCCTATATTCATGCATGAAACGCTAATTTACCCAAAGCTTTCACCTTATAGCAAAATCCAAAGTTGAATTCTCGACATATTTTGCGTGATCCTATATTCATGCATGATACGCAAATTTCTCCAAAATTTTCATGCTTCCATAAGTTTGTCAAAACCGAACCGATTTTCGTGCTAAGGTCTTTGTTGTCATGGTTGGACTTATAGCGAAATCCAAAATTGAATTCTCGACATATTTTGCGTGACACTATATTTATGCATGAAACGCTAATTTACCCAAAGCTTTCACCTTATAGCGAAATCCGAAGTTAAATTCTCGACATGTTTTGCGTGATCCTATATTCATGCATGTCACGCAAATTTCTCCAAAATTTTCATGCTTCCATAACTTTGTCAAAAGAGAACCGATTTTCGTGCTAAAGTCTTTGTTGTCATGGTTGGACTTATAGCAAAATCCAAAATTGAATTCTCGACATATTTTGCGTGACCCTATATTCATGCATGAAACGCTAATTTACCCAAAGCTTTCACCTTATAGCAATATCCAAAGTTGAATTCTCGACATATTTTGCGTGATCCTATATTCATGCATGATACGCAAATTTCTCCAAAATTTTCATGCTTCCATAACTTTGTCAAAATCGAACCGATTTTCGTGCATAAAATCTTTGTTGTCATGGTTGGACTTATAGCGAAATCCAAAATTGAATTCTCGACATATTTTGCGTGATCCTATATTCATGCATGAAACGCTAATTTACCCAAAGCTTTCACCTTATAACAAAATCCAAAGTTGAATTCTCGACATATTTTGCGTGATCCTATATTCATGCATGATACGCAAATTTTTCCAAAATTTTCATGCTTCCATAAGTTTGTCAAAACCGAACCGATTTTCGTGCTAAGGTCTTTGTTGTCATGGTTGGACTTATAGCGAAATCAAAAATTGAATTCTCGACATATTTTGCGTGACCCTATATTTATGCATGAAACGCTAATTTAAACAAAGCTTTCACCTTATAGCAATATCCAAAGTTGAATTCTCGACATATTTTGCGTGACACTATATTCATGCATGAAACGCTAATTTACCCAAAGCTTTCACCTTATAGCGAAATCCGAAGTTAAATTCTCGACATGTTTTGCGTGATCCTATATTCATGCATGTCACGCAAATTTCTCCTAAATTTTCATGCTTCCATAACTTTGTCAAAACCGAACCGATTTTCGTGCTTAGGTCTTTGTTGTCATGGTTGGACTTATAGCGAAATCCAAAATTGAATTCTCGACATATTTTGTGTGACCCTATATTCATGCATGAAACGCTAATTTACCCAAAGCTTTCACCTTATAGCAATATCCAAAGTTGAATTCTCGACATATTTTGCGTGATCCCTATATTCATGCATGATACGCAAATTTCTCAAAAATTTTCATGCTTCCATAACTTTGTCAAAACCGAACCGATTTTCGTGCTAAGGTCTTTGTTGTCATGGTTGGACTTATACCGAAATCAAAAATTGAATTTTCGACATATATTGCGTGACCCTATATTCATGCATGAAACGCTAATTTACCCAAAGCTTTCATCTTATAGCAAAATCCAAAGTTGAATTCTCGACATATTTTACGTTATCCTATATTCATGCATGATACGCAAATTTCTCCAAAATTTTCATGCTTCCATAACTTTGTCAAAAGCGAACCGATTTTCGTGCTAACGTCTTTGTTGTCATGGTTGGACTTATAGCGAAATCAAAAATTGAATTCTCGACATATTTTGCGTGACCATATTCATGCATGAAACGCTAATTTACCCAAAGCTTTCACCTTATAGCAAAATCCAAAGTTGAATTCTCGACATAATTTGCGTGATCCTATATTCATACATGATACGCAAATTTCTCCAAAATTTTCATGCTTCCATAACTTTGTCAAAGCCGAACCGATTTTCGTGCTAAGGTCTTTGTTGTCATGGTTGGACTTATAGCGAAATTCAAAATTGATTTCTCGACATATTTTGCGTGACCCTATATTCATGCATGAAAAGCTTTCCAAAGCTTTCACCTTATAGCAAAATCCAAAGTTGAATTCTCGACATATTTTGCGTGATCCCTATGTTCATGCATGATACGAAAATTTCCATGCTTCCATAACTTTGACAAAACCGATCCGATTTTCGTGCTAAGGTCTTTGTTGTCATGGTTGGACTTATAGCGAAATCAAAAATTGAATTCTCGACATATTTTGCGTGACCCTATATTCATGCATGAAACGCTAATTTACCCAAAGCTTTCACCTTATAGCAATATCCAAAGTTGAATTCTCGACATATTTTGCGTGATCCCTATATTCATGCATGATACGCAAATTTCTCAAAAATTTTCATGCTTCCATAACTTTGTCAAAACCGAACCGATTTTCGTGCTAAGGTCGTTGTTGTCATGGTTGGACTTATACCGAAATCAAAAATTGAATTCTCGACATATTTTGCGTGACCCTATATTCATGCATAAAACGCTGATTTACCCAAAGCTTTAACCTCATAGCAAAATCCAAAGTTGAATTATCGAGATATTTTGCGTGATCCTATATTCATGCATGATACGCAAATTTCTATAAAATTTTCATGCTTCCATAACTTTGTCAAAAGCGAACCGATTTTTGTGCTAAAGTCTTTGTTGTCATGGTTGGACTTATAGCGAAATTAAAAATTGAATTCTCGACATATTTTGTGTGACCCTATATTCATGCATGAAACGCTAATTTACCCAAAGCTTTCACCTTATAGCAAAATCCAAAGTTGAATTCTCGACATAATTTGCGTGATCCTATATTCATACATGATACGCAAATTTCTCCAAAATTTTCATGCTTCCATAACTTTGTCAAAGCCGAACCGATTTTCGTGCTAAGGTCTTTGTTGTCATGGTTGGACTTATAGCGAAATTCAAAATTGATTTCTCGACATATTTTGCGTGACCCTATATTCATGCATGAAAAGCTTTCCAAAGCTTTCACCTTATAGCAAAATCCAAAGTTGAATTCTCGACATATTTTGCGTGATCCCTATGTTCATGCATGATACGAAAAATTTCCATGCTTCCATAACTTTGACAAAACCGATCCGATTTTCGTGCTAAGGTCTTTGTTGTCATGGTTGGACTTATAGCGAAATCAAAAATTGAATTCTCGACATATTTTGCGTGACCCTATATTCATGCATGAAACGCTAATTTACCCAAAGCTTTCACCTTATAGCAATATCCAAAGTTGAATTCTCGACATATTTTGCGTGATCCCTATATTCATGCATGATACGCAAATTTCTCAAAAATTTTCATGCTTCCATAACTTTGTCGAAACCGAACCGATTTTCGTGCTAAGGTCTTTGTTGTCATGGTTGGACTTATACCGAAATCAAAAATTGAATTTTCGACATATTTTGCGTGACCCTATATTCATGCATGAAACGCTAATTTACCCAAAGCTTTCACCGCATAGCAAAATCCAAAGTTGAACTCTCGACATATTTTGCGTGATCCTATATTCATGCATGATACGCAAATTTCTCCAAAATTTTCATGCTTCCATAAGTTTGTCAAAATCGAACCGATTTTCGTGCTAACGTCTTTGTTGTCGTGGTTGGACTTATAGCGAAATCAAAAATTGAATTCTCGACATATTTTGCGTGACGCTATATTCATGCATGAAACGCTAATTTACCCAAAGATTTCTCCTTATAGCAATATCCAAAGTTGAATTCTCGACATATTTTGCATGATCCCTATATTCATGCATGATACGCAAATTTCTCCAAACTTTTCATGCTTCCATAACTTTGTCAAAGCCGAACCGATTTTCGTGCTAAGGTCTTTGTTGTCATGGTTGGACTTATAGCGAAATTCAAAATTGATTTCTCGACATATTTTGCGTGACCCTATATTCATGCATGAAACGCTAATTTACCCAAAGCTTTCATCTTATAGCAAAATCCAAAGTTGAATTCTCGACATATTTTGCGTGATCCCTATATTCATGCATGATACGAAAATTTCTCCAAAATTTCCATGCTTCCATAACTTTGACAAAACCGATCCGATTTTCGTGCTAAGGTCTTTGTTGTCATGGTTGGACTTATACCGAAATCAAAAATTGAATTTTCGACATATTTTGCGTGACCATGCATGAAACGCTAATTTACCCAAAGCTTTCACCGCATAGCAAAATCCAAAGTTGAACTCTCGACATATTTTGCGTGATCCTATATTCATGCATGATACGCAAATTTCTCCAAAATTTTCATGCTTCCATAACTTTGTCAAAATCGAACCGATTTTCGTGCTAACGTCTTTGTTGTCATGGTTGGACTTATAGCGAAATCAAAAATTGAATTCTCGACATATTTTGTGTGACGCTATATTCATGCATGAAACGCTAATTTACCCAAAGATTTCTCCTTATAGCAATATCCAAAGTTGAATTCTCGACATATTTTGCATGATCCCTATATTCATGCATGATACGCAAATTTCTCCAAAATTTTCATGCTTCCATAAATTTGTCAAAACCGAAAAGATTTTCGTGCTAAGGTCTTTGTTGTCATGGTTGGACTTATAGCGAAATCAAAAATTGAATTCTCGACATATTTTGCGTGACCCTATATTCATGCATGAAAAGCTTTCCAAAGCTTTCACCTTATAGCAAAATCCAAAGTTGAATTCTCGACATATTTTGTATGATCCCTATATTCATGCATGATACGCAAATTTCTCCAAAATTTTCATGCTTCCATAACTTTGTCAAAACCGAACAGATTTTCGTGCATAAAATCTTTGTTGTCATGGTTGGACTTATAGCGAAATCAAAAATTGAATTCTCGACATATTTTGCGTGACCCTATATTCATGCATGAAACGCTAATTTACCCAAAGCTTTCACCTTATAGCAATATCCAAAGTTGAATTCTCGACATATTTTGCGTGATCCTATATTCATGCATGAATCGCAAATTTCTCCAAAATTTTCATGCTTCCATAAGTTTGTCAAAACCGAACCGATTTTCGTGCTTAGGTCTTTGTTGTCATGGTTGGACTTATAGCGAAATCAAAAATTGAATTCTCGACATATTTGCGTGATCCTATATTCATGCATGTCACGCAAATTTCTCATAAAATTTTCATGCTTCCATAACTTTGTCAAAAGCGAACCGATTTTCGTGCTAAAGTCTTTGTTGTCATGGTTGGACTTATAGCAAAATCCAAAATTGAATTCTCGACATATTTTGCGTGACCCTATATTCATGCATGAAACGCTAATTTACCCAAAGCTTTCACCTTATAGCAATATCCAAAGTTGAATTCTCGACATATTTTGCGTGATCCCTATATTCATGCATGATACGCAAATTTCTCAAAAATTTTCATGCTTCCATAACTTTGTCAAAACCGAACCGATTTTCGTGCTAAGGTCTTTGTTGTCATGGTTGGACTTATACCGAAATCAAAAATTGAATTCTCGACATATTTTGCGTGACCCTATATTCATGCATGACACGCTAATTTACCCAAAGCTTTCATCTTATAGCAAAATCCAAAGTTGAATTCTCGACATATTTTGCGTGATCCTATATTCATGCATGAAACGGTAATTTACCCAAAGCTTTCATCTTATAGCAAAATCCAAAGTTGAATTCTCGACATATTTTGCGTGATCCTATATTCATGCATGATACGCAAATTTCTCCAAAATTTTCATGCTTCCATAACTTTGTCAAAATCGAACCGATTTTCGTGCATAAAATCTTTGTTGTCATGGTTGGACTTATAGCGAAATCCAAAATTGAATTCTCGACATATTTTGCGTGATCCTATATTCATGCATGAAACGCTAATTTACCCAAAGCTTTCACCTTATAACAAAATCCAAAGTTGAATTCTCGACATATTTTGCGTGATCCTATATTCATGCATGATACGCAAATTTTTCCAAAATTTTCATGCTTCCATAAGTTTGTCAAAACCGAACCGATTTTCGTGCTAAGGTCTTTGTTGTCATGGTTGGACTTATAGCGAAATCAAAAATTGAATTCTCGACATATTTTGCGTGACCCTATATTTATGCATGAAACGCTAATTTAAACAAAGCTTTCACCTTATAGCAATATCCAAAGTTGAATTCTCGACATATTTTGCGTGACACTATATTCATGCATGAAACGCTAATTTACCCAAAGCTTTCACCTTATAGCGAAATCCGAAGTTAAATTCTCGACATGTTTTGCGTGATCCTATATTTATGCATGTCACGCAAATTTCTCCTAAATTTTCATGCTTCCATAACTTTGTCAAAACCGAACCGATTTTCGTGCTATAGGTCTTTGTTGTCATGGTTGGACTTATAGCGAAATCCAAAATTGAATTCTCGACATATTTTGCGTGACCCTATATTCATGCATGAAACGCTAATTTACCCAAAGCTTTCATCTTATAGCAAAATCCAAAGTTGAATTCTCGACATATTTTGCGTGATCCTATATTCATGCATGATACGCAAATTTCTCCAAAATTTTCATGCTTCCATAACTTTGTCAAAACCGAACCGATTTTCGTGCTAAGGTCTTTGTTGTCATGGTTGGACTTATAGCGAAATCAAAAATTGAATTCTCGACATATTTTGCGTGACCCTATATTCATGCATGAAACGCTAATTTACCCAAAGCTTTCACCTTATAGCAAAATCCAAAGTTGAATTCTCGACATATTTTGCGTGATCCTATATTCATGCATGATACGCAAATTTCTCCAAAATTTTCATGCTTCCATAACTTTGTCAAAATCGAACCGATTTTCGTGCTAAGGTCTTTGTTGTCATGGTTGGACTTATAGCGAAATCAAAAATTGAATTCTCGACATATTTTGCGTGACCCTATATTCATGCATGAAACGCTAATTTACCCAAAGCTTTCACCTTATAGCAAAATCCAAAGTTGAATTCTCGACATATTTTGCGTGATCCTATATTCATGCATGATACGCAAATTTCTCCAAAATTTTCATGCTTCCATAACTTTGTCAAAATCGAACCGATTTTCGTGCATAAAGTCTTTGTTGTCATGGTTGGACTTATAGCGAAATCAAAAATTGAATTCTCGACATATTTTGCGTGACCCTATATTCATGCATGAAACGCTAATTTACCCAAAGCTTTCACCTTATAGCAAAATCCAAAGTTGAATTCTCGACATATTTTGCGTGATCCCTATATTCATGCATGATACGCAAATTTCTCCAAAATTTTCATGCTTCCATAAATTTGTCAAAACCGAACAGATTTTCGTGCTAAGGTCTTTGTTGTCATGGTTGGACTTATAGCGAAATCAAAAATTGAATTCTCGACATATTTTGCGTGACCCTATATTCATGCATGAAACGCTAATTTACACAAAGCTTTCACCTTATAGCAAAATCCAAAGTTGAATTCTCGACATATTTTGCGTGACACTATATTCATCATGAAACGCTAATTACCCAAAGCTTCACTTATAGCGAAATCCAAGTTAAATCTCGACATGTTTTGCGTGATCCTATATTCATGCATGATACGCAAATTTCTCCAAAATTTTCATGCTTCCATAACTTTGTCAAAACCGAACAGATTTTCGTGCATAAAATCTTTGTTGTCATGGTTGGACTTATAGCGAAATCAAAAATTGAATTCTCGACATATTTTGCGTGACCCTATATTCATGCATGAAACGCTAATTTACCCAAAGCTTTCACCTTATAGCAATATCCAAAGTTGAATTCTCGACATATTTTGCGTGATCCTATATTCATGCATGAATCGCAAATTTCTCCAAAATTTTCATGCTTCCATAAGTTTGTCAAAACCGAACCGATTTTCGTGCTTAGGTCTTTGTTGTCATGGTTGGACTTATAGCGAAATCAAAAATTGAATTCTCGACATATTTTGCGTGATCCTATATTCATGCATGTAACACGCAAATTTCTATAAAAAATTTTCATGCTTCCATAACTTTGTCAAAAGCGAACCGATTTTCGTGCTAAAGTCTTTGTTGTCATGGTTGGACTTATAGCAAAATCCAAAATTGAATTCTCGACATATTTTGCGTGACCCTATATTCATGCATGAAACGCTAATTTACCCAAAGCTTTCACCTTATAGCAATATCCAAAGTTGAATTCTCGACATATTTTGCGTGATCCCTATATTCATGCATGATACGCAAATTTCTCAAAAATTTTCATGCTTCCATAACTTTGTCAAAACCGAACCGATTTTCGTGCTAAGGTCTTTGTTGTCATGGTTGGACTTATACCGAAATCAAAAATTGAATTCTCGACATATTTTGCGTGACCCTATATTCATGCATGAAACGCTAATTTACCCAAAGCTTTCATCTTATAGCAAAATCCAAAGTTGAATTCTCGACATATTTTGCGTGATCCTATATTCATGCATGAAACGGTAATTTACCCAAAGCTTTCATCTTATAGCAAAATCCAAAGTTGAATTCTCGACATATTTTGCGTGATCCTATATTCATGCATGATACGCAAATTTCTCCAAAATTTTCATGCTTCCATAACTTTGTCAAAATGCGAACCGATTTTCGTGCATAAAATCTTTGTTGTCATGGTTGGACTTATAGCGAAATCCAAAATTGAATTCTCGACATATTTTGCGTGATCCTATATTCATGCATGAAACGCTAATTTACCCAAAGCTTTCACCTTATAACAAAATCCAAAGTTGAATTCTCGACATATTTTGCGTGATCCTATATTCATGCATGATACGCAAATTTTTCCAAAATTTTCATGCTTCCATAAGTTTGTCAAAACCGAACCGATTTTCGTGCTAAGGTCTTTGTTGTCATGGTTGGACTTATAGCGAAATCAAAAATTGAATTCTCGACATATTTTGCGTGACCCTATATTTATGCATGAAACGCTAATTTAAACAAAGCTTTCACCTTATAGCAATATCCAAAGTTGAATTCTCGACATATTTTGCGTGACACTATATTCATGCATGAAACGCTAATTTACCCAAAGCTTTCACCTTATAGCGAAATCCGAAGTTAAATTCTCGACATGTTTTGCGTGATCCTATATTTATGCATGTCACGCAAATTTCTCCTAAATTTTCATGCTTCCATAACTTTGTCAAAACCGAACCGATTTTCGTGCTATAGGTCTTTGTTGTCATGGTTGGACTTATAGCGAAATCCAAAGTTGAATTCTCGACATATTTTGCGTGACACTATATTCATGCATGAAACGCTAATTTACCCAAAGCTTTCATCTTATAGCAAAATCCAAAGTTGAATTCTCGACATATTTTGCGTGATTATATATTCATGCATGATACGCAAATTTCTCCAAAATTTTCATGCTTCCATAACTTTGTCAAAACCGAACCGATTTTCGTGCTAAGGTCTTTGTTGTCATGGTTGGACTTATAGCGAAATCAAAAATTGAATTCTCGACATATTTTGCGTGACCCTATATTCATGCATGACACGCTAATTTACCCAAAGCTTTCATCTTACAGCAAAATCCAAAGTTGAATTCTCGACATATTTTGCGTGATCCTATATTCATGCATGATACGCAAATTTCTCCAAAATTTCCATGCTTCCATAACTTTGTCAAAGTCGAACCGATTTTCGTGCTAAGGTCTTTGTTGTCTTGGTTGGATTTATAGCGAAATCAAAAATTGAATTCTCGACATATTTTGCGTGACCCTATATTCATGCATGAAACGGTAATTTACCCAAAGCTTTCATCTTATAGCAAAATCCAAAGTTGAATTCTCGACATATTTTGCGTGATCCTATATTCATGCATGATACGCAAATTTCTCCAAAATTTTCATGCTTCCATAACTTTGTCAAAATCGAACCGATTTTCGTGCATAAAATCTTTGTTGTCATGGTTGGACTTATAGCGAAATCCAAAATTGAATTCTCGACATATTTTGCGTGACCCTATATTCATGCATGAAACGGTAATTTACCCAAAGCTTTCACCTTATAGCAAAATCCAAAGTTGAATTCTCGACATATTTTGCGTGATCCTATATTCATGCATGATACGCAAATTTTTCCAAAATTTTCATGCTTCCATAAGTTTGTCAAAACCGAACCGATTTTCGTGCTAAGGTCTTTGTTGTCATGGTTGGACTTATAGCGAAATCAAAAATTGAATTCTCGACATATTTTGCGTGACCCTATATTTATGCATAAAACGCTAATTTAAACAAAGCTTTCACCTTATAGCAATATCCAAAGTTGAATTCTCGACATATTTTGCGTGACACTATATTCATGCATGAAACGCTAATTTACCCAAAGCTTTCACCTTATAGCGAAATCCGAAGTTAAATTCTCGACATGTTTTGCGTGATCCTATATTCATGCATGTCACGCAAATTTCTCCTAAATTTTCATGCTTCCATAACTTTGTCAAAACCGAACCGATTTTCGTGCTTAGGTCTTTGTTGTCATGGTTGGACTTATAGCGAAATCAAAAATTGAATTCTCGACATATTTTGCGTGACCCTATATTCATGCATGATACGCAAATTTCTCAAAAATTTTCATGCTTCCATAACTTTGTCAAAACCGAACCGATTTTCGTGCTAAGGTCTTTGTTGTCATGGTTGGACTTATACCGAAATCCAAAGTTGAATTCTCGACATATTTTGCGTGATCCTATATTCATGCATGATACGCAAATTTCTCCAAAATTTTCATGCTTCCATAACTTTGTCAAAATCGAACCGATTTTCGTGCTAACGTCTTTGTTGTCATGGTTGGACTTATAGCGAAATCAAAAATCTCGAAATTGTAAATACATAACGCAAATTTCTCCAAAATTTCATGCTTCCATAACTTGTCAAAATACCGATCGTGCTAAAGCTTTTTGCATGGTTGACTTATAAGAAATCAAAAATTGAATTCTCGACATATTTTGCGTGACCCTATATTCATGCATGAAACGCTGATTTACCCAAAGCTTTAACCTCATAGCAAAATCCAAAGTTGAATTATCGAGATATTTTGCGTGATCCTATATTCATGCATGGCAAATTTTTCCAACATTTTCATGCTTCCATAACTTTGTCAAAAGCGAACCGATTTTCGTGCTAAAGTCTTTGTTGTCATGGTTGGACTTATAGCGAAATTAAAAATTGAATTCTCGACATATTTTGTGTGACCCTATATTCATGCATGAAACGCTAATTTACCCAAAGCTTTCACCTTATAGCAAAATCCAAAGTTGAATTCTCGACATAATTTGCGTGATCCAATATTCATACATGATACGCAAATTTCTCCAAAATTTTCATGCTTCCATAACTTTGTCAAAGCCGAACCGATTTTCGTGCTAAGGTCTTTGTTGTCATGGTTGGACTTATAGCGAAATTCAAAATTGATTTCTCGACATATTTTGCGTGACCCTATATTCATGCATGAAAAGCTTTCCAAAGCTTTCACCTTATAGCAAAATCCAAAGTTGAATTCTCGACATATTTTGCGTGATCCCTATGTTCATGCATGATACGAAAATTTCCATGCTTCCATAACTTTGACAAAACCGATCCGATTTTCGTGCTAAGGTCTTTGTTGTCATGGTTGGACTTATAGCGAAATCAAAAATTGAATTCTCGACATATTTTGCGTGACCCTATATTCATGCATGAAACGCTAATTTACCCAAAGCTTTCACCTTATAGCAATATCCAAAGTTGAATTCTCGACATATTTTGCGTGATCCCTATATTCATGCATGATACGCAAATTTCTCAAAAATTTTCATGCTTCCATAACTTTGTCATAACCGAACCGATTTTCGTGCTAAGGTCTTTGTTGTCATGGTTGGACTTATACCGAAATCAAAAATTGAATTCTCGACATATTTTGCGTGACCCTATATTCATGCATGAAACGCTGATTTACCCAAAGCTTTAACCTCATAGCAAAATCCAAAGTTGAATTATCGAGATATTTTGCGTGATCCTATATTCATGCATGATACGCAAATTTCTATAAAATTTTCATGCTTCCATAAGTTTGTCAAAAGCGAACCGATTTTCGTGCTAACGTCTTTGTTGTCATGGTTGGACTTATAGCGAAATTAAAAATTGAATTCTCGACATATTTTGTGTGACCCTATATTCATGCATGAAACGCTAATTTACCCAAAGCTTTCACCTTATAGCAAAATCCAAAGTTGAATTCTCGACATAATTTGCGTGATCCTATATTCATACATGATACGCAAATTTCTCCAAAATTTTCATGGTTCCATAACTTTGTCAAAGCCGAACCGATTTTCGTGCTAAGGTCTTTGTTGTCATGGTTGGACTTATAGCGAAATTCAAAATTGATTTCTCGACATATTTTGCGTGACCCTATATTCATGCATGAAACGCTGATTTACCCAAAGCTTTAACCTCATAGCAAAATCCAAAGTTGAATTATCGAGATATTTTGCGTGATCCTATATTCATGCATGATACGCAAATTTCTATAAAATTTTCATGCTTCCATAAGTTTGTCAAAAGCGAACCGATTTTCGTGCTAAAGTCTTTGTTGTCATGGTTGGACTTATAGCGAAATTAAAAATTGAATTCTCGACATATTTTGTGTGACCCTATATTCATGCATGAAACGCTAATTTACCCAAAGCTTTCACCTTATAGCAAAATCCAAAGTTGAATTCTCGACATAATTTGCGTGATCCTATATTCATACATGATACGCAAATTTCTCCAAAATTTTCATGGTTCCATAACTTTGTCAAAGCCGAACCGATTTTCGTGCTAAGGTCTTTGTTGTCATGGTTGGACTTATAGCGAAATTCAAAATTGATTTCTCGACATATTTTGCGTGACCCTATATTCATGCATGAAAAGCTTTCCAAAGCTTTCACCTTATAGCAAAATCCAAAGTTGAATTTTCGACATATTTTGCGTGATCCCTATGTTCATGCATGATACGAAAATTTCCATGCTTCCATAACTTTGACAAAACCGATCCGATTTTCGTGCTAAGGTCTTTGTTGTCATGGTTGGACTTATAGCGAAATCAAAAATTGAATTCTCGACATATTTTGCGTGACCCTATATTCATGCATGAAACGCTAATTTACCCAAAGCTTTCACCTTATAGCAATATCCAAAGTTGAATTCTCGACATATTTTGCGTGATCCCTATTTTCATGCATGATACGCAAATTTCTCAAAAATTTTCATGCTTCCATAACTTTGTCAAAACCGAACCGATTTTCGTGCTAACGTCTTTGTTGTCATGGTTGGACTTATACCGAAATCAAAAATAGAATTCTCGACATATTTTGCGTGACCCTATATTCATGCATGAAACGCTAATTTACCCAAAGCTTTCACCGCATAGCAAAATCCAAAGTTGAACTCTCGACATATTTTGCGTGATCCTATATTCATGCATGATACGCAAATTTCTCCAAAATTTTCATGCTTCCATAACTTTGTCAAAATCGAACCGATTTTCGTGCTAACGTCTTTGTTGTCATTGTTGGACTTATAGCGAAATCAAAATTTGAATTCTCGACATATTTTGCGTGACGCTATATTCATGCATGAAACGCTAATTTACCCAAAGATTTCTCCTTATAGCAATATCCAAAGTTGAATTCTCGACATATTTTGCATGATCCCTATATTCATGCATGATACGCAAATTTCTCCAAAATTTTCATGCTTCCATAACTTTGTCAAAGCCGAACCGATTTTCGTGCTAAGGTCTTTGTTGTCATGGTTGGATTTATAGCGAAATTCAAAATTGATTTCTCGACATATTTTGCGTGACCCTATATTCATGCATGAAAAGCTTTCCAAAGCTTTCACCTTATAGCAAAATCCAAAGTTGAATTCTCGACATATTTTGCGTGATCCTATATTCATGCATGATACGCAAATTTCTCCAAAATTTTCATGCTTCCATAAGTTTGTCAAAACCGAACCGATTTTCGTGCTAAGGTCTTTGTTGTCATGGTTGGACTTATAGCGAAATCAAAAATTGAATTCTCGACATATTTTGCGTGACCCTATATTTATGCATGAAACGCTAATTTGAACAAAGCTTTCACCTTATAGCAATATCCAAAGTTGAATTCTCGACATATTTTGCGTGACCCTATTCATGCATGAAACGCTAATTTACCCAAAGCTTTCACCTTATAGCAAAATCCAAAGTTGAATTCTCGACATATTTTGCGTGATCCTATATTCATGCATGATACGAAAATTTCTCCAAAATTTTCATGCTTCCATAACTTTGACAAAACCGATCCGATTTTCGTGCTAAGGTCTTTGTTGTCATGGTTGGACTTATACCGAAATCCAAAATTGAATTCTCGACATATTTTGCGTGACCCTATATTCATGCATGAAACGCTAATTTACCCAAAGCTTTCACCTTGTAGCAATATCCAAGGTTGAATTCTCGACATATTTTGCGTGATCCCTATATTCATGCATAATACGCGAATTTCTCCAAAATTTTCATGCCTCCATAACTTTGTCAAAACCGAACCGATTTTCGTGCATAAAGTCTTTGTTGTCATAGTTGGACTTATACAGAAATCCAAAGTTGAATTCTCGACATATTTTGCGTGACCCTATTTTCATGCATGAAACGCTAATTTACCCAAAGCTTTCACCTTATAGCAATATCCAAAGTTGAATTCTCGACATATTTTGCGTGATCCTATATTCATGCATGATACGCAAATTTCTCCAAAATTTCCATGCTTCCATAACTTTGACAAAACCGAACCGATTTTCGTGCTAAGGTCTTTGTTGTCATGGTTGGACTTATACCGAAATCAAAAATTGAATTCTCGACATATTTTGCGTGACCCTATATTTATGCATGAAACGCTAATTTGAACAAAGCTTTCACCTTATAGCAATATCCAAAGTTGAATTCTCGACATATTTTGCGTGATCCTATATTCATGCATGATACGCAAATTTCTCCAATATTTTCATGCTTCCATAAGTTTGTCAAAACCGATCCGATTTTCGTGCTTAGGTCTTTGTTGTCATGGTTGGACTTATAGCGAAATCAAAATTTGAATTCTCGACATATTTTGCGTGACCCTATATTCATGCATGAAACGCTAATTTACCCAAAGATTTCTCCTTATAGCAATATCCAAAGTTGAATTCTCGACATATTTTGCGTGATCCCTATATTCATGCATGATACGCAAATTTCTCCAAAATTTTCATGCTTCCATAACTTTGTCAAAGCCGAACCGATTTTCGTGCTAAGGTCTTTGTTGTCATGGTTGGACTTATAGCGAAATTCAAAATTGATTTCTCGACATATTTTGCGTGACCCTATATTCATGCATGAAAAGCTTTCCCAAAGCTTTCACCTTATAGCAAAATCCAAAGTTGAATTCTCGACATATTTTGCGTGATCCTATATTCATGCATGATACGCAAATTTCTCCAAAATTTTCATGCTTCCATAACTTTGTCAAAACCGAACCGATTTTCGTGCTAAGGTCTTTGTTGTCATGGTTGGACTTATAGCGAAATCAAAAATTGAATTCTCGACATATTTTGCGTGACCCTATATTTATGCATGAAACGCTAATTTGAACAAAGCTTTCACCTTATAGCAATATCCAAAGTTGAATTCTCGACATATTTTGCGTGACCCTATTCATGCATGAAACGCTAATTTACCCAAAGCTTTCACCTTATAGCAAAATCCAAAGTTGAATTCTCGACATATTTTGCGTGATCCTATATTCATGCATGATACGAAAATTTCTCCAAAATTTTCATGCTTCCATAACTTTGACAAAACCGATCCGATTTTCGTGCTAAGGTCTTTGTTGTCATGGTTGGACTTATACCGAAATCAAAAATTGAATTCTCGACATATTTTGCGTGACCCTATATTCATGCATGAAACGCTAATTTACCCAAAGCTTTCACCTTGTAGCAATATCCAAAGTTGAATTCTCGACATATTTTGCGTGATCCCTATATTCATGCATAATACGCGAATTTCTCCAAAATTTTCATGCCTCCATAACTTTGTCAAAATCGAACCGATTTTCGTGCATAAAGTCTTTGTTGTCATAGTTGGACTTATACAGAAATCCAAAGTTGAATTCTCGACATATTTTGCGTGACCCTATTTTCATGCATGAAACGCTAATTTACCCAAAGCTTTCACCTTATAGCAATATCCAAAGTTGAATTCTCGACATATTTTGCGTGATCCTATATTCATGCATGATACGCAAATTTCTCCAAAATTTCCATGCTTCCATAACTTTGACAAAACCGAACCGATTTTCGTGCTAAGGTCTTTGTTGTCATGGTTGGACTTATACCGAAATCAAAAATTGAATTCTCGACATATTTTGCGTGACCCTATATTTATGCATGAAACGCTAATTTGAACAAAGCTTTCACCTTATAGCAATATCCAAAGTTGAATTCTCGACATATTTTGCGTGATCCTATATTCATGCATGATACGCAAATTTCTCCAATATTTTCATGCTTCCATAAGTTTGTCAAAACCGATCCGATTTTCGTGCTTAGGTCTTTGTTGTCAAGGTTGGACTTATAGCGAAATCAAAAATTGAATTTCCGGCATATTTTGCGTGATCCTATATTCATGCATGAAACGCTAATTTACCCAAAGCTTTCACCTTATAGCAATATCCAAAGTTAAATTCTCGACATATTTTGCGTGATCCTATATTCATGCATGATACGCAAATTTCTCCAAAATTTTCATGCTTCCATAACTTTGTCAAAAGCGAACCGATTTTCGTGCTAAAGTCTTTGTTGTCATGGTTGGACTTATAGCAAAATCCAAAATTGAATTCTCGACATATTTTGCGTGACCCTATATTCATGCATGAAACGCTAATTTACCCAAAGCTTTCATCTTATAGCAATATCCAAAGTTGAATTCTCGACATATTTTGCGTGATCCCTATATTCATGCATGATACGCAAATTTCTCAAAAATTTTCATGCTTCCATAACTTTGTCAAAACCGAACCGATTTTCGTGCTAAGGTCTTTGTTGTCATGGTTGGACTTATACCGAAATCAAAAATTGAATTCTCGACATATTTTGCGTGACCCTATATTCATGCATGACACGCTAATTTACCCAAAGCTTTCATCTTATAGCAAAATCCAAAGTTGAATTCTCGACATATTTTGCGTGATCTTATATTCATGCATGATACGCAAATTTCTCCAAAATTTTCATGCTTCCATAACTTTGTCAAAAGCGAACCGATTTTCGTGCTAAAGTCTTTGTTGTCATGGTTGGACTTATAGCAAAATCCAAAATTGAATTCTCGACATATTTTGCGTGACCCTATATTCATGCATGAAACGCTAATTTACCCAAAGCTTTCATCTTATAGCAATATCCAAAGTTGAATTCTCGACATATTTTGCGTGATCCCTATATTCATGCATGATACGCAAATTTCTCAAAAATTTTCATGCTTCCATAACTTTGTCAAAACCGAACCGATTTTCGTGCTAAGGTCTTTGTTGTCATGGTTGGACTTATACCGAAATCAAAAATTGAATTCTCGACATATTTTGCGTGACCCTATATTCATGCATGATACGCAAATTTCTCCAAAATTTTCATGCTTCCATAACTTTGTCAAAAGCCGAACCGATTTTCGTGCTAAGGTCTTTGTTGTCATGGTTGGACTTATAGCGAAATTCAAAATTGATTTCTCGACATATTTTGCGTGACCCTATATTCATGCATGAAAAGCTTTCCAAAGCTTTCACCTTATAGCAAAATCCAAAGTTGAATTCTCGACATATTTTGCGTGATCCCTATATTCATGCATGATACGAAAATTTCTCCAAAATTTCCATGCTTCCATAACTTTGACAAAACCGATCCGATTTTCGTGCTAAGGTCTTTGTTGTCAAGGTTGGACTTATAGCGAAATCAAAAATTGAATTTCCGGCATATTTTGCGTGATCCTATATTCATGCATGAAACGCTAATTTACCCAAAGCTTTCACCTTATAGCAATATCCAAAGTTAAATTTTCGACATATTTGCGTGATCCTATATTCATGCATGATACGCAAATTTCTCCAAAATTTTCATGCTTCCATAACTTTGTCAAAAGCGAACCGATTTTCGTGCTAAAGTCTTTGTTGTCATGGTTGGACTTATAGCAAAATCCAAAATTGAATTCTCGACATATTTTGCGTGACCCTATATTCATGCATGAAACGCTAATTTACCCAAAGCTTTCATCTTATAGCAATATCCAAAGTTGAATTCTCGACATATTTTGCGTGATCCCTATATTCATGCATGATACGCAAATTTCTCAAAAATTTTCATGCCTCCATAACTTTGTCAAAACCGAACCGATTTTCGTGCATAAAGTCTTTGTTGTCATAGTTGGACTTATACAGAAATCCAAAGTTGAATTCTCGACATATTTTGCGTGACCCTATTTTCATGCATGAAACGCTAATTTACCCAAAGCTTTCACCTTATAGCAATATCCAAAGTTGAATTCTCGACATATTTTGCGTGATCCTATATTCATGCATGATACGAAAATTTCTCCAAAATTTCCATGCTTCCATAACTTTGACAAAACCGAACCGATTTTCGTGCTAAGGTCTTTGTTGTCATGGTTGGACTTATAGCGAAATCAAAAATTGAATTCTCGACATATTTTGCGTGACCCTATATTCATGCATGAAACGCTAATTTGAACAAAGCTTTCACCTTATAGCAATATCCAAAGTTGAATTCTCGACATATTTTGCGTGATCCCTATATTCATGCATGATACGCAAATTTCTCCAAAATTTTCATGCTTCCATAACTTTGTCAAAACCGATCCGATTTTCGTGCTTAGGTTTTTTTTGTCAAGGTTGGACTTATAGCGAAATCAAAAATTGAATTCTCGACATATTTTGCGTGACCCTATATTCATGCATGAAACGCTAATTTACCCAAAGCTTTCACCTTATAGCAAAATCCAAAGTTGAATTCTCGACATATTTTGCGTGATCCCTATATTCATGCATGATACGCAAATTTCTCCAAAATTTTCATGCTTCCATAACTTTGTCAAAACCGATCCGATTTTCGTGCTAAGGTCTTTGTTGTCAAGGTTGGACTTATAGCGAAATCAAAAATTGAATTTCCGGCATATTTTGCGTGATCCTATATTCATGCATGAAACGCTAATTTACCCAAAGCTTTCACCTTATAGCAATATCCAAAGTTAAATTCTCGACATATTTTGCGTGATCCTATATTCATGCATGATACGCAAATTTCTCCAAAATTTTCATGCTTCCATAACTTTGTCAAAAGCGAACCGATTTTCGTGCTAAAGTCTTTGTTGTCATGGTTGGACTTATAGCAAAATCCAAAATTGAATTCTCGACATATTTTGCGTGACCCTATATTCATGCATGAAACGCTAATTTACCCAAAGCTTTCATCTTATAGCAATATCCAAAGTTGAATTCTCGACATATTTTGCGTGATCCCTATATTCATGCATGATACGCAAATTTCTCAAAAATTTTCATGCTTCCATAACTTTGTCAAAACCGAACCGATTTTCGTGCTAAGGTCTTTGTTGTCATGGTTGGACTTATACCGAAATCAAAAATTGAATTCTCGACATATTTTGCGTGACCCTATATTCATGCATGACACGCTAATTTACCCAAAGCTTTCATCTTATAGCAAAATCCAAAGTTGAATTCTCGACATATTTTGCGTGATCTTATATTCATGCATGATACGCAAATTTCTCCAAAATTTTCATGCTTCCATAACTTTGTCAAAAGCGAACCGATTTTCGTGCTAAAGTCTTTGTTGTCATGGTTGGACTTATAGCAAAATCCAAAATTGAATTCTCGACATATTTTGCGTGACCCTATATTCATGCATGAAACGCTAATTTACCCAAAGCTTTCATCTTATAGCAATATCCAAAGTTGAATTCTCGACATATTTTGCGTGATCCCTATATTCATGCATGATACGCAAATTTCTCAAAAATTTTCATGCTTCCATAACTTTGTCAAAACCGAACCGATTTTCGTGCTAAGGTCTTTGTTGTCATGGTTGGACTTATACCGAAATCAAAAATTGAATTCTCGACATATTTTGCGTGACCCTATATTCATGCATGATACGCAAATTTCTCCAAAATTTTCATGCTTCCATAACTTTGTCAAAAGCCGAACCGATTTTCGTGCTAAGGTCTTTGTTGTCATGGTTGGACTTATAGCGAAATTCAAAATTGATTTCTCGACATATTTTGCGTGACCCTATATTCATGCATGAAAAGCTTTCCAAAGCTTTCACCTTATAGCAAAATCCAAAGTTGAATTCTCGACATATTTTGCGTGATCCCTATATTCATGCATGATACGAAAATTTCTCCAAAATTTCCATGCTTCCATAACTTTGACAAAACCGATCCGATTTTCGTGCTAAGGTCTTTGTTGTCAAGGTTGGACTTATAGCGAAATCAAAAATTGAATTCTCCGACATATTTTGCGTGATCCTATATTCATGCATGAAACGCTAATTTACCCAAAGCTTTCACCTTATAGCAATATCCAAAGTTAAATTCTCGACATATTTTGCGTGATCCTATATTCATGCATGATACGCAAATTTCTCCAAAATTTTCATGCTTCCATAACTTTGTCAAAAGCGAACCGATTTTCGTGCTAAAGTCTTTGTTGTCATGGTTGGACTTATAGCGAAATCCAAAATTGAATTCTCGACATATTTTGCGTGACCCTATATTCATGCATGAAACGCTAATTTACCCAAAGCTTTCATCTTATAGCAATATCCAAAGTTGAATTCTCGACATATTTTGCGTGATCCCTATATTCATGCATGATACGCAAATTTCTCCAAAATTTTCATGCTTCCATAACTTTGTCAAAACCGAACCGATTTTCGTGCTAAGGTCTTTGTTGTCATGGTTGGACTTATAGCGAAATCAAAAATTGAATTCTCGACATATTTTGCGTGACCCTATATTCATGCATGAAACGCTAATTTACCCAAAGCTTTCATCTTATAGCAATATCCAAAGTTGAATTCTCGACATATTTTGCGTGATCCCTATATTCATGCATGATACGCAAATTTCTCAAAAATTTTCATGCTTCCATAACTTTGTCAAAACCGAACCGATTTTCGTGCTAAGGTCTTTGTTGTCATGGTTGGACTTATACCGAAATCAAAAATTGAATTCTCGACATATTTTGCGTGACCCTATATTCATGCATGACACGCTAATTTACCCAAAGCTTTCATCTTATAGCAAAATCCAAAGTTGAATTCTCGACATATTTTGCGTGATCTTATATTCATGCATGATACGCAAATTTCTCCAAAATTTTCATGCTTCCATAACTTTGTCAAAAGCGAACCGATTTTCGTGCTAAAGTCTTTGTTGTCATGGTTGGACTTATAGCAAAATCCAAAATTGAATTCTCGACATATTTTGCGTGACCCTATATTCATGCATGAAACGCTAATTTACCCAAAGCTTTCATCTTATAGCAATATCCAAAGTTGAATTCTCGACATATTTTGCGTGATCCCTATATTCATGCATGATACGCAAATTTCTCAAAAATTTTCATGCTTCCATAACTTTGTCAAAACCGAACCGATTTTCGTGCTAAGGTCTTTGTTGTCATGGTTGGACTTATACCGAAATCAAAAATTGAATTCTCGACATATTTTGCGTGACCCTATATTCATGCATGATACGCAAATTTCTCCAAAATTTTCATGCTTCCATAACTTTGTCAAAAGCCGAACCGATTTTCGTGCTAAGGTCTTTGTTGTCATGGTTGGACTTATAGCGAAATTCAAAATTGATTTCTCGACATATTTTGCGTGACCCTATATTCATGCATGAAAAGCTTTCCAAAGCTTTCACCTTATAGCAAAATCCAAAGTTGAATTCTCGACATATTTTGCGTGATCCCTATATTCATGCATGATACGAAAATTTCTCCAAAATTTCCATGCTTCCATAACTTTGACAAAACCGATCCGATTTTCGTGCTAAGGTCTTTGTTGTCAAGGTTGGACTTATAGCGAAATCAAAAATTGAATTCTCGACATATTTTGCGTGACCCTATATTTATGCATGAAACGCTAATTTGAACAAAGCTTTCACCTTATAGCAATATCCAAAGTTAAATTCTCGATATATTTTGCGTGATCCCTATATTCATGCATGATACGCAAATTTCTCCAAAATTTTCATGCTTCCATAACTTTGCCATAACCGATCCGATTTTCGTGCTAAGGTCTTTGTTGTCATGGTTGGACTTATAGCGAAATCCAAAATTGAATTCTCGACATATTTTGCGTGACCCTATATTCATGCATGAAACGCTAATTTACCCAAAGCTTTCACCTTATAGCAATATCCAAAGTTGAATTCTCGACATATTTTGCGTGATCCCTATATTCATGCATGATACGCAAATTTCTCCAAAATTTTCATGCTTCCATAACTTTGTCAAAACCGAACCGATTTTCGTGCTAAGGTCTTTGTTGTCATGGTTGGACTTATAGCGAAATCAAAAATTGAATTCTCGACATATTTTGCGTGACCCTATATTCATGCATGAAACGCTAATTTACCCAAAGCTTTCACCTTATAGCAAAATCCAAAGTTGAATTCTCGACATATTTTGCGTGATCCCTATATTCATGCATGATACGCAAATTTCTCCAAAATTTTCATGCTTCCATAACTTTGTCAAAACCGAACCGATTTTCGTGCTAAAGTCTTTGTTGTCATGGTTGGACTTATAGCGAAATCAAAAATTGAATTCTCGACATATTTTGCGTGACCCTATATTCATGCATGAAACGCTAATTTACCCAAAGCTTTCATCTTATAGCAATATCCAAAGTTGAATTCTCGACATATTTTGTGTGATCCCTAT